>CAMOHE010051377.1:0-61197 GCA_946598075.1 Artocarpus hirsutus
AAAACTAACTAACCATGCAGATTTAATATGGTAAAGAATAAAACCATAAGGTGAGTAATGGTTTTTCCTACTGAGCATGTTGTCGCTCATTCCCTTATATTTTCCTCTTTTCAGGACTCACTAAGTGTGAGATAGTTACAAGAAAAACCGTTAAGGAAGCTATGTAGTTATATTACGTTGGAATTGCCTCGAATGCAAAGAATGATCTGCATGATAATGTAAGCATCAATTGTTACTTTCTGTGACTGTATTAAGATTTGTTGAGGGTTGAAATGATGATGATGATAGTTGTATATTATTAAAATTTAAGGTGCTATATTAAATTATGGTTTATTTATTTGTTTATGTTTTATTTTTATTTTGAGAGTTTCTATTTAAGTCCCGGGCAAATTACATTGAAACTGTTAACCCCCATATAGGGGCGTTACAACAGATTTGAAGATCAAATCTTATTCCTTGTATCTTAGAGACATAATGAAGTAAGTAGTCGGGAATGTTAATATTACAAGATGGAATCCATTTCTTCTCTAACGAGAAACAGATGAATAATTCTTATGAGTATTGATTCGGAACTTAAATAATAAGAGTGCTTAATTCACGATTAAGTTCATAAATTTATTATTAATTAGAAAAATCAATGGCACTCAAGCATAAAGAAGAAATTAGAGAGGTTAACGGATTTTACTAAGCTCTAATTATGAAGATCGACTTATACGTAATGACTGTATCAAATAGATGACTCTTAAAAATAAGTAATTGAATATCTGTGATTTCAAAAGTTCAATTCCAAGTATTTAATGGAGTTACATTACAATTACTAAAAGAGAAATATATTAATTAAAAAGTTTAATTAATTTATCGGTTTTATTGGAGCTTAAAATTATGGGTCCATGAGCCCTTGCCATCCTTGTAAACACATTTAGGTAAGTGGAATTATTAGTTTAATTTATTAATCTAGAATTGTGGAATTCTAAATTAAACATTATTCAAAATAAATTAATTATGAATTAATTTATATAATAATTAGATTGTTTAATAACTAAAATAAAATAATTAATTTTAGAAATCACATAGTGGGTAGGGCCCCTTTGTGTGGCGCACGTAGTGGGAACCACCAAAGCACTAAGAGGAAAGTCCTCTTATGCACATCAAAACTTGTTTACAAATTTTCCATATTTAGTATTTCCAGTGTGATTTAGTTCAAATATGAAAAGTTTAATGTGGAGTTAAATGAGATTGGGTAACAAGCAGTTTTTCTGTTCCTTCTCCTCTAAATTGGTGCTACACATACATTGGTATATGTGTATTTGTGGCGCCTATAGCAGTACAAGAATGGGGAACTTGTATCTTTTATTTTAATTAAAATATTTGATATAAATAGAGGCCTCCTCTACTCTTTTAGAGAAACACTTGTAAGTCTTGGAGAGACTGAGAGTACTCTATAGAGAAACACTCATAAACGTGTAGAGAGAGAAAGAGAAAGAAGAAAAATTCTTCTATTCTTGAGTGATCATAATTAATCATATTCCTTCTACACCCTCACATGTGTCTACCCAAGTTCTAGGGGCTAGGTGAGGAAGACGTTGGTTTCAAAGATAGAGAACGTCTTTTGTGATCCCTATTCTGCTTCAACTTCAACTCTCTACCGGTAAGGAAAGTATTTATATAGTTAATTATACATGAAATTAATATAATCTATAGCGTTTTACAAAAGTTTTGAGAAAATTTTTTAGTTATACACGATCCATACTTTTACCATATTTCCATTATATTTTGTGAAAAAAGGTTTCCAAAACCAACATAAATGTGGTGTATGATTTACCCACTAAGGGGATAAGTGGGTGCTTTTTATAATTTTTCAAAAAATTTAAATTAATTGAAAACATAACTAACTGCTTAGTTATAAAAAAGTAGAGATATCAATTTTCACATACGGTAAAAAAAATTTCAAAGTCTCCAAAGAGAAAGGCTAAGAGTTGTTCTTTGACAAAAAAAAAAATTCCACTACCTCATATGTTGAGTACATAGCAAAACCAAAAAGTGTGAGATGTAATTTATTTTTTGTAATTTGATGCTCACTCGTCGTTCTTTTGGTGTAGAGACATGTGGCTTGGAAGATTGTAATAACAAAATGATACATTGATAGGTCTTCAAAAGGTTTGAAACATATTCTCTTATGTTTTTAATGTCAAACTAATATTATCTTATTCTTGACAAATAAAGTTTTGAGAAAATTTTTTTTGTAAACTGATCTGTATTTTTCTCTGCATTTTCTATAAAAATTCTAACATGGACCATATTCACTACCGATAATTATATGTTTTTAGAGTGATTTTATGTTTAAGAATAGTTTTAGTAATTTTTAAAGTCGTTTATGTGTAATAAATATACATTTTGTGTTAAATAAATTAAAAACCATAGAGTTAATATATGTGCGTTTTTGTGTTTTAATTTAGTTTGCGCTAAATAAGTTAAAATATTTACTTAATTTTACTAATTTCTGTTTCATAAAATAATTAGTTTCTTCGGGTTTATTTGTCAAGATCTTTGAATCTAGGTTCAAAAACATAATTTTTAGCAAAATAGAGTTATAGCCATAGGTCAGCCCGTCGTCACGTTTACATCCTTGCCAAATCAGCATCCACTACCGCAAGTCAAAAGCCATTATCTTGGTTGGCATTCAGAAAAGAAAAAATAAAAGGAAAATAAAAAAAAGCTTGATATTTTTTCAAACGATAGAACCTGCCATGCGTTGATACCTGTCCACAGGCTATCATTCGATTCCAAACAAAGAAAAAAAAAAGGGTAGATTTGATTTCTTCTTGGCTTTTGAAAGAATTGAAATGCATCCAAATCGATAAACCTGCTCTGCTGACAAAGCTTATCGTTTTTGTCTTAATTCTTATCATCTCAGCTTGCCTTTGCCCTATGTCTGGGCCCACTTATTTATATTTTATTTTTAAAGTATCAAATGTAGACCCTAGACCCTTTGTTTTATTATTTTACTTGTAAATCACTTGTCTCAACATGCATGAAAACGTCTATAATTAGCATGTAAACTTTAGTGTATTTCCTTCGTCCAAGAGCACGCAATTCATGATTAAGTTCATGAGTTTATCATTCATTAGAGAATCGAGAGCACTCATATAAGAATAAAGAAGTAATTATAAATTAACAGATTTTACTTAGCTCTAATCATGAATTAGTTATGGATGATCGAGTTATATGTAAATGACCATATCAAGAAGACGACTCCAAGAAATGAGTAAATTAAATATATAATTTCAATAGTGTAATTCGAAGTATTTAGTAAAGTTATGTTGGAATTAAAAAAAGAGTAATATATTAATTAATAAGTTTAATTAATATATTGGTTTTATTCGAGCTTAAAATTATAAGTCTATTAGTCTATTGCCATCCTTGTAAATATTGTTTAGACAAGTGTAATTATTAGTTTAAATAATTAATTTAAAATTATGGAATCCTAACTAAATAACACTCAAAATAAATTAATTATGAATTAATTTATATTTATTAAATAATTAGATTGTTTAATAAATAAAATAAAATAATTAATTTTAGAAGTCACAGAGCGGATGGGTTCCACTGTGTATTGCGTACATAACGGGAGGGTCCCACTATGTTTGGCACCCAAGCATAAAGAGTAAAGTTCTCTTGCGCACATCAAAGCTTGTTTACAAAGTTTTTATGTTTAGGATTTCCACTTTTGAATAAATATGATTTAAATTCAAATATGAAAAGTTTAATGTGGAGATAAATAAGATTGGGCAACAAGCAAATCCTCTCTCCTCCCTCTCCTGGAATTGGCACCATAAACAGATAGGGTATATGTATGTGTGTCGCCTAAGGCAATGCAGAAATGAGAAACTTGTGTCTTTTATTTAATTAGATATTTTAGATTAGAATTAAAATAAAGAGACTTTCCAAAATTGATGAGCTCTCTTTTTCTTTATAAATAGAGGCCTCCTCTAATTCTTTAGGACACACTTTTGAGTCTTAAAAGACTAAGAGTACTCTAGTGAGGCCCAAACTACTTTTCAACAAACTTTTAAAGTCTAATTTATTTTCTAAGATTATTTAAGGAATTTTACTTACTAAATTTTAAAGATTGGTAACATTACAAAAAGTTTTAAAATTTACCACATTTTATAAATTATTAATAAAATAATTGGCTAGTTTAGTTAAAATCTGTTTATTCTTTTAATTGAACTGCCACGTCACCACCCAGGTTTGGGTTAGTGACAACTCTACAAAAAAACACTCACATAGGCATATAGAAAAAGAGGAAGAAAAAGAAAAAAGAGTTCTTCTATTTCGTGACTGAAATTAGTTGAGTGATCATTAGAAACCATATTTCTTCTACGTATACACGTACGTCCATCTAGTGCCGAGGATTAGGCCATCTGGTGCTGAGGATTAGGCGAGGAAGACTTTAGTTTCATAAATAGAGAACATCGTTTGCAATCTTTATTCTAGTTCATCTTCTTCTCTCATCTGCAAAGCAAAGAATTTACATATTTATTTGTGCACGAAATTAATATAATCTATAGCGTTTTATAAAAGTTTTGAGATAATTTTTGTTATACATGATCCATACTATTATTATATTTTCACTATATTTTGTGAAAAACGTTCTCCAAAACCAACAAGTACCATTTCTCAATATATACACACACGTATATATTTACAATGACACGTAAGACAAGGAATATTATATATTTTCAAAACTAACCCAAAAATAAGTTGCTCTTACATCCTTATTGATAGCCCATGGCTGAACAATCAAAGAGCAAAATTCACACTTCGTATAAAGAACAAACAAAAGTTTTTTAAATAATTCAGAAGTAATTTGGGCTTGTTTTTGCATATTATCTTTTTATTAAATTCTATTAATCTATCTGAAACAAAATCTTAACCATACATGTTGAAGAAAAAAAAATGTTGGTCTAAAACGATGCAACGCTGCATGAGCAAAGCTAGCTCTATTTTGTGGATTTGTAATATGGTTAGTCTAAGGCTTCATCCTTCATACAGTCATTAAATGTCTTATCTCGTCAATAGAAATATATTTGAAGTTCCCCACCAGATAAACGACCGCGATTCCTGAATACAAGACTTCCATGCACGCTCAGAACAATAATCTCTTGTTTTGTTTAGATACAACTAGTGTGCCTTTTCACGAGCACAATTACACCTGAATTTTTTGAGATCCGTTTTTGAAATATTTCGTTCCTTGGTCTCCTCAGCACAAAGTATATACGCTTGCCTTCTGCAAGTCAAGAACCTTCTTTGTATATGTGGTGGCCGTACGTGCAATGGCTTTAAACTACCATCAATGGTAAATCGTGAATTATGCAATAGATATGGGGGACAATGACTACGAGAAACATAAGCAGATGAATTATATTGGAAATTGGCAAAAACAATAATATCTAAGAGAAACACAGACAATGTAAATGTCACAAACATGTTTCCCGTCTGATATTGATTTCTTTTTTGTTTTGTTCAAAGTAAACAATATATATAGTTAGTTTCCAATTTAGATACTAATTAGCTTATGATGCATAAGTCTTTTATAATGATAGTTATGTGAAGAAATGGTTATTTTTGTAATAACACATTAAGATATTGTCTTGCGTAATTTACAATGATGTCTTTTGGATTCAAATAAATTTTTGGTGAACTAGTGTACATCACAGAGTCATGCCATGAATCACAAGAATAGATACATATTGTAGTCTAGCTAATAACTTTTGATCAAGTGAAACTTTCCTTATTAATTATATTGAAGTACATTATTATTTCGTTTTTCTATGATAAGAAATTTTTGGTATAATTACCTTATTGAGGTTTCTAACTACTGTTGTACATAGCTAAGACAACTCTTCGCTTAACCTCTTCGGATTACGAAATGCACAGGGGAATCCCTTTTATTCATTTAAAATAAAAATGGATTAATATATACGTCTTCTAAGACCACTATAAATTAATTGACAATACGAAAATGTATTTCGGGATATCGCGAGGAAAGCATGACCAGAAGGCAGCAGAGAAATATACTATTATTCATTCATGCACATTGAAAACTTTGCATGGCTACCATATTGGAGCGATCCGGCAAGTAACATCAAATATTATAACCACCTCAAATGGGTGTGCCACAAACACAGAAGGGAAAGGTGGAGATACCACATCTTCATTATTACAAAACAAAGCTAAACCGTGACAAAAGCAACATTGTGTTTATTACAAACAAAACAAGTGACTATAAGTATAATAATTATATTGATAAGATTATCATTTATAAGCTAATTAAGTAGAAAAGAATGATTGCTTTCCATTACACCATCAAATAAATAAGTAAACAAGAGCAAAAAAAATGCATGATTTTCATTTCTATACTTTACCTTCCTTTCTAATCTCCGCATGTTTCTCATTGCATTCCTTTACCGTTAGCAAACATGCCTCATGTGCGTATATATATAAATATCAATTGCTGTGTCATAAAGTAAAGAAACTGTTTTTCGCAACAGTTTCAATTTAATTGTATTTATTTTTACATTTAAAAAGCCTCTTGATTTAAGAGATTTCATTAATTAGTCACAATCATTTACTTGGTGTTTAATAAAATTTCAAAAATCCCTTCAAAAAAGTATTTACATGGAGCTGTAGTTTTCACCAGTGAATTTTCTCTTTTGCTAGTCCATGGATGTAGTCACATTGATATATAAAGCTTCTTTTCGAACCCAATTCTCACACGTTGTGTAATGCATGCTTAGCCGTTGTGAAGGGCTAATTTGCTCACTAGTTGCGGTTACGAAGAATGGGCCATTGAGCCAGATGTGCTCAGCGCGGTTCGTCCTATTCGTTCAGCGGCTCACCCTAATAGCATCGATCAATTATGATATTTGACAAGTTACTTCCATGCCAACAATGGCCATGTTTTCTACGTTTCTCGTCGGCAAGGAATTTTGCGGTCATTATTTACCAGAAAATGCTCCTCAGGCCTGTGGGTCTGGCGGGAGGGGCCCCACAATTTTCTCTCAATGGGTTAGTAGCCCCACAGGACTAAATAAAATTGCTCTTATTTACCTAATATTTGACATCTTCCATATGTTGATTTTGCTTTGCTCAATTTTGTGCCTTTGTTTCTCGGCTCTTTTGTAAAAGTAGACGTTATTGCGTTTTTTAAGGAGAAATGTAGTTAACTAATCAAAACATATATACAAGCACCAATGCAAACAACCCACACATGAGACCATACCCATAATTAAGATCAGTTCCACCAGTAAAATTTGATGAAGCTTAAGAAGAAAGACATACATCATGAATCAACAATAGGAAAATTCCTCAACACATCAATGATTGAGCATCCATAAAACTCGTTCACTCATTCTGTGAAGTACTCTGCAATAATGTTTTTTAAAAATATTATTCCTTCATTTTTTATTTTTCTTACCCAAGTAATATGCCCATTTATTTTTCTTACGCAAGCTTTATGCCCTTTCTTTTCTTTCTATATTTTTTTTTCTCTCCAAATATAACCGTAGACTTAAGTCCTTGCAAGCCTTAAGCCTGCCTTTAGGAAAAAAAGAAAAAGTACGGTCAGTGATTAGTGATCCTATCTTAAATAGTCTGTAGGCCAAAATAGAACATATTCATTCAGCTGGCGTATCATATCAAAAGATCATATCGTATATATTGGATAAATTTTGACCAACGACAAGCTATACGTACCATCCTGTCTTGTCCACATCCCTTGAACCCAAGTGATCGCTATCCATTTCAAGGGATTCTGTCAAGATTGGTTTAAATTTAATCCGCAAAGAATCTAATTTCTTCCTCTAGTTGAATTAGATTACAATTCTCAGGCCAAAAATTGTCTTGGCTATAGAGAATACGAAAGACTACATCTAATTGCATAACAAACTGAATTCCGTCATCAAATGATTATTCCTGTTTGATATTCTATTATTTTTCCTAATTTTGTCAGCCTATGAGTATTAATCCTAAATTAAGGTCAACTCTCCAATATCTATAAATAGGAAGTTACTAGTGTGAAGAAACATTGTAAAGAGACGTGGGAGAGCTTGAGATGAGCTTTGCTAATTATTGAGTTTCAGTTTCTTGCATGAAGAAAATAGAGAGTGAACATGAGCCAAGAATGACTTGCCGAACTATTGTTAATTTTTCATGAAGGCAAAGCAACAATTGAGTTATATTTCGGCAAGCATTTCTTAGCTCTGTTTGGCTCTCTATATTCTCATGTGAGATTTGGTAGACCACTTCGGCTTTAGATCATGGGGATTTTTACCATGGATATTGAAAAGGTAACTAATTGATAGTTATTCATCTTTATGTCATTAGATCTATAAAAAATAATAATTTTGACTAAATCCAATGACTAAATCCTACGAGTCATTAGATCTATAAAAAATAATAATTTTGACTAAATCCAATGACTAAATCCTACGAGGCTAGCATCATAGAAGAAAAATAAGATCATATGGGCGAATGTAAAATTGAAAATTCATAATATATTTTGTTGTATATCACTGACACGTTGTTGATTTCTTTTCTCAATAATATTTTTTTATGGACACAAATAATGATTGTTTTACATTTATAGAATTTATTATTGTTACAATGTACCCATATAATTATGAAGAACAAGGACTTCAAAATTTCGATTAATGGATGTAAGTTTTAATAACATACGATTCCGTTTGTTCTGTGAATTTGATCAACAGGTCAAACCTTTTTAGTAACAGTGTTTTTTCTCTCAAAAAATTATAATTTCTGTATCAAAATTTTCTATTCAAACTTATATACCAACAGGCCTTATATTATTGTGCACATCTCACTACGTAAATTATCAACATTATATATCTTTCCTGTGGAATATGTCACTCGGAGAAGCTAGTTAAGAAAACAAGCAAATTGTTTTATGAATTCATACGAGTCAAGACATTGTATAATGAGCTACGTAGTAGACTGTGGAGAAATTTAGGAAACAAACAGCTTCCTCAACTTGTACGTTCGTTTAGTGCTAAGAAACGAACATCTACCGCTTTAAACGGCCATTCAGAGAAGTAAGTCTGTTTGTCCCAAAAAAAAAAAAAAAACAGAGAGAAAAATCCAAACTATCATGCTTTTAGCTTATTAACCATAATGTCAAAGGAATCCTACCTAAGACACTCTGAACGGAAGGCCAAAATTGTAACACCTTGAAATTAACTAAGTGTTATTAGTTTGTAAAATGGTGGATTAGTGTGCCATAATGAATATTTTAAAACTTAAATTTAACGTTTTGTGGAATTTCCCAATTAATGTCATTTTTGAATATTTTAATGATTTTAATTACCTTTGATCATTTTAAATTGTATTTTTAATTTTTGAAACAAAAACAATCTGACAAATACCAAATATGTTCCATTTGAAATCAGTGTGCTGCTGCACACGGCTTTCGTGCAGCTAACTGACTTTTCCCCCCTTTATTTATTTCTCTCTTCTCTCTTTTCTCACTCACTCTCGCCACTCTCTCACTTTCTCCCTTGCTCGCCTCTCTCTTCTCTCTCTGCCTCTCTTCCTCTCTCATTTTCTTCTCAAATTTTTGAATCAAAAACAAGCTCAAGCTTTGGTTTTCCATGGATTGGAAGCTCGGGAGCATGATTAAGGAACTACAAACATGATTTAAAGCTTAATCCAAGGTTAGTTTTCAAATTTTCAAAAGTTTCTCAATTTTTCTTGCATTTTGAAATTTAAGCTTTTCTAGGTTTAGAAAACCATTAATCTAAGTTAGAGAAACTCATAGCAACTAGAATCTAAGCTTTGTTTGATCAAAAATGGGTTTGAATCGAGATTTTCTATTTTCCTTCATTTTTCTCAATTTTTGGATTAATTCAAAATTTTTGCACAAATCTTGTTTAAATTGGTTCAAAAGAGTTTTATGTTGTTTTTCTATCATTTGGATATGATTCCCATGCCTAAGAACTGATAAAAATAGGTTAGAATAAAGATTTGGGCTTGGAAGGCCGAGAACCCACGCTGAAAAATTCTAGAATTTTTTCAGTTTGGCAAACCGAACTTCGTATTCGGTAGGATGGATTCATACCACCGGCAAGCCAAACCTACAAAAGTTCGGCCAACTGGACCTGGTTTTTCAGCAGGCCGCACTGCACAGTTCAGCCGGTCGAATCAAGACATCCAGTAGGCCGACCAGCATAGTAGAATTTTGTGATTTTTCACCCGTTTTCACCATTTTGAACCTTGATTTAAATTTTAAGGATATAATATGATTTCATAAACTCAAATGGCACACTAGGAAACCATGAGACAATTTGATGACATAGGATATCTTAACTGAAATGCTGATAGACTTAGTTATTGTATATTTAAGGTAATTCGTGGATCTACGAAGCTAACGTATAGCGGACTGAGATTACGGTATGGGACATCAGCACGAGTAATGAGGTAAGATTTCCACCCCTCTTTCTTGGTAACCTTGTCTTTTAAGGGATTTTGATCTCAAAAGGAATTTTATCAAAATGTTTTCAATAAATGATGTAACGTTTTTAAATGTCTTCAAAAAAGGGGCTTTTGGCCACACAATGATTTCTTTCAAAAATGATTTTCTTCGAGATGATTTCGTACAAAATGATTTTTTTTTAGAATGAATTTTAAGGCACAGTTTAGATAAACTTCTTAAAAATTTTCATTACTTATAAAGAATTGTATGATTATAATGAATCGAATAATGAATGTAATTAAGAACACTTGGTAAGTGGGTTTTAAATAATAGTAGAAAAATAAATACATATATATATAGGCATGATGCTATATCAGAGATTGGGTCGTATGGCACGCGACCTTGGAGGCAAGTCCTGAAACCCAACTAGGCCACTTCGGTGGTAATTATCATGGTTTGCCTGAAAAAGAATGTAAAGGTACTTTTTGGATGAATATTTTTGTTAAGACTTGTTTAAATAAATTTATTCAATTATTTATTCATTTATTTGATTAATTAAGGATTTATCTATTTATTTATTTATTTATTAATCTTCGTTCTATTTATTTCTTAAAAGGGTAAATTTTGTACTTAAATTAATTACCCATTTTTAAACATTAGTCTTACTAAACCTTTTGCTTACGTTTTACTTGTTTTCAAACCTTTTCCCCCTCTAGGTGAAATCTAGCCTAGGACCGACGAGAGTCTACTCTCCAAACTCATGAGAAATAGAGGATCTTAAGTAAGTTAGTAGCTGTAGTAATTCAAAGCATGTATTATATAAAATTTTGTTTCTTATGATTAGACAGTGAATGTAATAATTTATTGTCGATACTATGTGTGTGCACATATTGTGGGCTGGTGGGACCCCACAAGTACCCTGCTTGCCCTTTTTAGTGTTTTATTTCATTTTATTTCTATCTTATTTGTTAAACTATTATAAATGTTTATTTAAAAAGGTTTTCAAATTATCATGTTTTTCAAAATTAATTAAATTCTTAAACTTATATTTTTATTCAAATTTCTTCTTAACTAACTTAATTAACCCGTCACATCACCTCCCGTACCCCGAGGCGTGATAGAATGGTATCAGAGCTCAAGGTTATGAACCTTGAAAATTGTACACACATAGGTACAACAGTGAAAAGCCTTTGACAGCCCAATTTTGTCTTTAAGTTGAGAGAGAATGGCACCTGGGCGTCATCCAGCTATGGCTGACATAAGTTTCCCGATAGAGGAATGTATGATAGAGGTGTCATTTGTCAATTTTGACAAATGGCAATGAGAAATAGGCCTGAAATTTCCAAAACAAGTTGCGAGTATGAGTGCCTTAAAGAGCTTAAGCATGTGTTTACCCTGGCTTTTGATGGAAAATAAGGATCTGGAGGTGGCTGAAAACTGGTTAGACTCAATATGAAGCATTTGGATATCCTTAGAGCATCAGTAGCGTATCAAGTAGAGTTCGTAATTTATAAGACGACAGGCAGTGCGAACACCTGGTAAAACAAGTGAAGCATCTGAAGAAAGGTAGTAATATCAATGGGAGAAGATTCATGGAATTGTTATAGGAACGTTATTTTCTTAGGAATGCAGAGACCAAAGGATCATCGGATTCTATTGGTTGGAGTAGGGCGACGAGACAGTTCAAGAATATGAGGTACAGTTTAATGAGTTAGCTAGTTTGCTTCATCTATTGTAGCTTTTGGACATGAAAGGTATATCAAGTTCTAGGAAGAGCTTAAGGTATTCATTCAAATACAACAACTGGTTTTGCGACTTTGGAATTCTAGTAGGTTAGAGCTTCATTGGTGGGAGCAGATCATGTTCACTACTACAAGAATCGAGCAAGGATATCAGGAGGATCTTAATGGAGCAATAGGGGAGGTAGCGATCATCAAGCCTAGGCAAAGAATCGACATGGTAGCGCAGCAACAGAGTAACAGTTCATCCAGCAACGGGCAAAGCAATTCCTATCATTTCTGTAGCAGCTGGGACACATCAGGAAGAGCTGTCCAGTTAGAAGCACTCATCAAGGATCTTAGACCGGAGAGGATGCAAGCCGTCAGCCTTAACGTCAATGTTCATCTCCACCTCAACAACTTCTTCAGTTTCAATCTCATTAGTTTCCTCCACAGTAATATCGACTGGTGAACCCAAGACAGGGCGGCACTAGCAGAAGGAAAGAAAGAGGCTCCAGTTTGAATTCGCATCATAACTTTAGGGAGTTTGGATACTCAGACTAGGACGTGATGGTCCACAGTACGGTTCCAATTACTTAGTCTCTAGTTTTGGTTTCCTTTGATATTGGTGCCATTTGTTCTCTTGTTTTGTGTCTATTTGTGTATGCCTTGGGAATAGAAATAGATGGACTTGAAGAACCCTTGGTAATTACCTCACCCTTGGGGTGGGTGTGTGTGTGTACCATGTATTATTATACATACATATATACCTTATAAGATAATGATTAGGGACGAGACCCTGGAAAGTAATTTGATTATGATCCCCATGAGTACTTATAATTGATCTTAGGAATGGACGGGTTGTCCAAGAATGTGCAACTATAGTTGTCGCACTAAATAGGTAACCCTAGGGATTGATAGGGGGGAAATGATGATCGTTCACCAGGGTGGTAAGGATCGAGTAATGTGCGAGTAACTCATAAAAAACGTGTCTAGATGTGCGAGGGAAATCTACCATGCTATATATATATCGATATACATATATATATACGTGTTTCTCTTAGATCTGGGGGGGGGGGGGGGAATTTGATGCCGTAGGAAGGAATGTAACAACATTGGTGGCTAAAGAGTTCGAGAATGTCTTCCTCGATGGGTTATCGTGATTAGCATCGCATCAGGAGAATTAAGTTGGCATCAAGTTATTCTCGAGGACCATTTTGATTTTTGTAGCACCGTATCGTTGGGTGCTAGCAGGAATGAAGGAATTGAGGAAGCAGCTTCCAGAACTTATAGGCAAAGAATATATTCAGGACTACGTATGATATGTCAGTTTCGTTTGCCAAGAGGCACAATGTTACGCTTAGATTGCTTGTTGGTTGTCGGCAGCTGAATTAGGTAACCGTGAAGGACGAATATTCGAGGCCTAGGATCGATGAGTTATTTGAGTAGCTAGGAAGTTTTTTATATTTCTCGAGAATTGATTCGTGATTTGAAAGTACCAACTGGTTGCATGTTCAGAAGGTTAAGTTTGAAGCATACCATTTTGAGTAAAGTGTCTTTGCGGATTTATCAAGATTGAGGCTATAGTAAGGCGGGGCGACTGAAGATCGCGACCGAGATTTACAGCTTTTTAAGACTTGCCAAGGACTATAGAAAAGTTCACGAAGGGTTTCCCCAAAGGTAGCGACGCCATTGACGCAGTTGATCAGGACAAGAGATAGGTTTAAAAGGAATGAGGGATGCATATGTGCTTTCCAATAGTTGAGAGATTGATTGACTGCCACTTCTGCATTGGCTACATCGAATGGTGACAAGTTTTATGAGATCTACACCGTTGTAGTAGGATAAAGGCATGGATATATGTTGATGCGGCATGGACAAGTTGTGACCTACGGATTGCAGCAGTAAAAACCTTGTGAGCAGGACTTTCCCACTCATGGTTTGAAGTTCATAGTAGTGATTTACGCTTCATGGGATCGATAGAAGCCACAAGCTGGAGCAATATTTCAGGTATTCTCGATTCATAGGGGTTCAAGGCATTTGATCACTCAGAGAGATTTAAATTTGAGGCAGCAATGAAAGGTGAAATGCATAAAGGACCAGGATATCTCACTATAGTGTCATCTGGGTATGGCCATTATGTTGCAGACGCGCTTAGCAGGAGGTTATTAGGGATTCGTGCATATCTAGCACTAAGGATTGAAGAGAGACACTACTATGGGCAAATATGGACTACAGTACCATGGAGACTATGATTAGGTATCAACGTGCCTTAGGGATTTGGCTTAAGCACGTGTTCAAATGATGAAACAAGATCAATGATGAGACTAGAATTTTCTGAAAATGTGGACGCGAATACGGACCGGGGAGCAGCCTAGAAACTAGAGGGTTCTTGCAGATGGGTCGTTGGATTTCAAGAAAAATTTCACAATGCCTATGATTAAGGAAGTGACAAGGGCCTTGATGGTCTAAGCCTGCAAGTTTTCGTTCGCTAGTCACCCTAGGAACTCAAAGATGCATTGCAGTTTGTAGAGGCAGTACTAGTAAAGAGGCATAAAGAAAGATGTCCAAGAATACGTGGTCAAGTACGTAGCTTGTCTTTAGGTGGCAGCCAAGCATTAGAAGTCAGCTAGTCAACTTCAGTCGTTTCATATTCCTAGGTGGAAATGGGAGCATGTCGTGTTGGTTTTGTCATCAAGTGGCTAAGCATGGAATAAAGACATGATGTGATCTAGGTTGTAATTGATAAGTTGACAAAATCGTTGCGTTTTATTCTCATTAGGTCCTAGTGTTTGCAGCGAGTTCTTCGAGGAGCTTTAGGAAGTTTTGGGACACAAACTTAGGTTCTAACACGGCTCATGGGCAATCCGAGCATGTTATTTAGATTCTCAAGGATGTATTACATGCGTGTTTTGGATTTTGGTAGAAACTGGAAGGGTTAATCACATTTGGTGGAGTTGCATACAACAACAGTTGCCGAGCAAGCATCAAGGTAGCACCATTTGAAGTACCCTATGGTTAGTCGTGTCGATCATTGGAGATTCAGGCAGGATTGAAAGTCGAGACCATTATTGAACCCGAAGAGACCCATGAGAACAACAAAAAGGGGGCTATTGTGTTACATAACCGATTGAGAGCAGTTCAATGTAGGTAGAAGAATTGTGCGAACAAGAAACACTAATCTTTAGAACTTGAGGTAAGGGATTTTGTCCTCTTAAAGGTTTTGCCGTGTGAGTGAGTTTCTCATTTTGGTATGAGCAAGAAGCTTGCACTTAGGTACGATGGGATTATCGAATTTTCTCCACATGTTGGAATGATCGCTTATTGCCTCGATCTTCCTCTTAAACTCTCATGTTCATGTCATATTCCACGTGTCGATGCTCTAGAGATGTTTGTTGAACTAGGCAAAATTGTCTCAATTCATGATGTGCAGGTAAGAGGTATCGGTTTAGACTATCGATTATGTAACACCCGTCGATTTGCAAGTAATAGTATATGTCAAAGTGTAACGACGTTAAGAAATTTCTTAAATGATATGAGTTATGATATATGATATTAATGGTACTAACCATTTTATTTTAAGTGATATGACAGGTGACGGTCATGTGGAATCGATATGGTCAAAGTGTTCATGTTATTTATGTTGAATGTTTAATTATAATTTTTGTGATAATTAATGAATTGATGAATTCTAGTATGTTAAGGCAGATTGGTAGGCCGGACCACTTAGTTCGGTAGGCTGAAATGACCCTCACGGAACAGCAGGCCGATGAAAATAATCGGCAGGCCGGACCTCATGCATTCGGCAAGCCGAAGACTACTGACAAGCAATGAGTAGAAATCACCCAAATTTGTGACGATGATGATTGGATGTGATTGGATAATGATTGTTGATTGATTGGCACATTTTTGGCTTAATTTTCTCATTTTAGGAAATGAAGCATTTGACTTTTGATTGGTTAGGATTAATTGATATGGTTTCTTTTTTAAAAATTTTGAAATATGGTAACTTGAACCACTCTTGGAAACTCTAACTTTTTCCCCTCAATTCCCTCCATTCCCACACAAATTTACCCTCAATTTAATCAAAAAAATTCTAGTATTATAGAGAGTGTTGACCTCTCATGGCACACTTCTCATTCACGTGAAAAAAAAAATTTTTTTCTTTACACATTTCTCTGTCACGTTCTCCCTCTCTCTTCCTCTTTCTCTCTTCATCATGTTTATCTTCTTCTCCTTCTCAATTCCCCTGCTATCATTTGTATGATATATTGAAATTTTGTTGGGGTAAATTCGAAGGAAGCTTGAGAAGAATCTATTTTAAGGTATGAACTCAATTTCGGTATTTTTGAAACGTATTTTCCTCTTGTAATGCGACTACCATATCATTCTCTACAAATTTCATTTTGCTCTAAATTGTTAATATGTTATTCATGCATGTGTTATGTTCTAACCCTCAAAATTTCACCTCAATTGGATTTTTGTACGTTGAGATATGAATTTTCTTCTCTCTGCCACTCACCGCTGATTTATGCTAAACAGTAACGTTGTATTGTCTCTATGTTCCGACCCTTATATCTTTGCCTACAAATTTCCGTCTGCTCTGAAATTTTAATATGATTTTCATGAATATGCTATGTGATGTTGCTCCAAATTTCGTGCCATTTGGTGTTATGTAGGCTGAGATATTAAATGTTCACACTCTGCACCTTATAATGAATTGTTGCTGATTGGTTATATTGCACAAAAATGTGCTTTTTGTTCATATTGCAAATGAATGTTGTTGTGCATGAAATTTGGCATATATGTTCTTAAATATGTTAAGTTATGAACTGGAAATTTTGGTGACGATTTGATGAATATATTATGTGATATGGAATTTTCATTAAGACTAGGTTTTAGAACTGTTTTATCAATGAATTGAGGGATTGTTGTTGGAAGAAGTTTTTGACTGACTTAATAATTTTATTTGGTGATGAGAATTATTGTCCTACTGTAAATGTATGTTAATATGATGTCATATGAATTTTGAGGTCTAAATATATTTATTTTAATTGTTTAAAAATATTTATTGCATGTAACTCACTGCTTAAAATGATAGAAGATATTTTGTTCCTGCTATCCCATGCACATTTTTAAATAGTATGGAATTTATTTAAAGGTGATTTTTGGATATGTTAAATTTTTTGATGTCTAATTCATGCAGAAGTTTATGGAATTATTTTGAGATGTTAATAATTTATTTTATGGATGTAAGTTTAGATTGCTCACTGTGTTATTACTGCTGGCAAATTTTGTATAAAATGATATGTTATTTATTTAAATTATTAAATGAAATTTTTATGACTAAAGAAAAATCATAGTAATATGTGTATGTGTTATCTTTATCTTGCCAAATTTGGTACCCGAATTGTATGTAAATGTAAAGTTATTAAATTTTAAATGGAGGTCAGAAATATAATTGTGTTGAGAGTGTTGTTTTAATGATTTATGGTTAATGAAAAATGTAGTATGAATTGTCATGTTTCAAGAGACGAACGTATGTATGATGTTTTATGAAATGGATGATATGTTGTGGTAGTTAATTCATTGAAAATAAATATTAATTGCCATTTTTAAAAATGTATGACATGAACACAATGAGTAGTGAGCACATCGAGACCGCAGCGTCGTCACCTACAAGTTAAGGTTAAGTAAGCTTATTGAGGTAAGTATATTCTCACCTGTAGCATGATGAGTTTATGAAAAGTATGTATTTATGAAAAGTATGAGTTTATGAAAAGTATGAGTTTATGAAAAGTTTGAAATCTAAGTTCAAGATGGTTTTATGATGATTTCTCATGACGATTATACATGAAGTATTATTATGAAAGTTTATGCATGTTTTGATGATAATGTTTTTCAAAGCATGAAAGTATATAAATGTATATATGTATCACCTAAATAAGTGTTGCACACCCAATGATATGTTATGTTATGTTATGATAAGCTATGATGTCATGTTTGGTTTAGGATTAGCTACCCCTCTCCTCTCATGATGGCGCGCCTATGATGATGATGTTATGGTGCAACACTTGGGCTCTTAAGATAAAATGAATAAAGTTTTAAATGGACAATGTAATGAAATATATGTTCCTATGAAAATGTGCCAAGTGCACTATTATGATGATGATGATGATGATGTTCACAAAATGTTTTAAGTTGTGAGATTTACAAATGTACTTACTAAGCATTAGCTTAATCAAGTTTTACATTATGTTGTAGATAAGAGTAAGAGACTTATGGATTAGGTGGAGGACACTAACGGACGTGTGAGCTAAGGAAGATGAATTGCAAACGGAAGAACGCCAAAGAAAGAGATTTTAATGAAATAAACCATGATTTACAATTCTGAGTATGTTTATTATTTTTAAATTTTAAGGATTTGAATTATGCTTTATAATTTTGAGTATGTTTATTTGATGGACTTTTAAGATTTGAACCATGACACTTTAACTTTATTATTTTATAAATTTTCTTATGCATTTGAAACTTTAAAACTTGTTTTAAAACAAAATTTTTATAACAGTTTGGCCTGCCGATCATTACTTATCGGACTGTCGAAGAGTTTAATCGGCCTGCCGATTGCCAAGTATCGACCTACCGAACTTATTGATTTTAAAACCCCGTTTTGCAAAGCCTCAGACGGCCTGTCGATGGATGACCCTCGGCCTGCCGGTCGAATTCGGCTTGCCGAAGTTACAGGATCGGCCTGCTGAACTATGTAAGAAATTTTGACCATGCGTTTTTATGAATTTATTATTTGGTAAGATAAACTATTTGAAGAATGTTTATAAATGAGTAATATATTGACAAATATTTATATGTATATATATAAAAAAAAAAAAAAAAAAACTCATGGATCCTAGGTTATGTTTTCAAATTACCTTTTCATTAAATAGTTTATCTTATAAATAAAAGTATTACGAAATAAATGTAACGACATATGTGACGTCCGTAAAGGTGGGTGCTATAGGTTGAAAGGTGTTAAGTTTGTGACATCAAGAAATTCCGTTAGTCCATGTGGTGTGACGGCACCACAAGGTTGATGAGACAACCTAGGAATTACAGTCGACTGTGCGAAAGTTGTATCTGCATTTGTCTTGAATCTGAACTAAATTGCAAATTTCGAGGGCGAAATTTCTTTTAGGGGTGGAGAGTTGTAACACCCTGAAATTAACTAAATGTTATTAGTTTGTAAAATGGTAGATTAGTATGCCATAATGAATATTTTAAAACTTAAATTTAACATTTTGTGGAATTTCCCAATTAATGTCATTTTTTAATATTTTAATGATTTTAAATTACCTTTGATCATTTAAAATTGTATTTTTAATTTTTGAAACAAAAACAGTCTGATAAATACCAAATATGTTCCATTTGAAATCAGTGTGCTGCTGCACATGGCTTCCGTGCAGCAAACTGACTTTTCCCCCCTTTTATTTATTTCTCTCCCCTCTCTTTTCTCACTCACTCTCTCACTCTCTCCCTTGCTCGCCTCTCTCTTCTCTCTCTGCCTCTCTTCCTCTCTCATTTTCTTCTCAAATTTTTGAATCAAAAACAAGCTCAAGCTTCGATTTTCCGTGGATTGGAAGCTTGGGAGCATGATTAAGCAACTACAAACACAATTTAAAGCTTAATCCAAGGTTAGTTTTCAAATTTTCAAAACTTTCTCAATTTTTCAATTTTTCTTGCATTTTGAAATTTAAGCTTTTCTAGGTTTAGAAAACCATTAATCTACATTAGAGAAACTCAGAGCAACTAGAATCTAAGCTTTATTTGACCAAAAACGGGTTTGAATCGAGATTTTCTATTTTCCACCATTTTTCTCAATTTTTGGGTTAATTCAAAATTTTTGCACAAATCTTGTTTAAATTGGTTCAAAAGAGTTTTATGATGTTTTTTCTATCATTTGGATATGATTCCCATGCCTGAGAAACTCAGAGCAACTAGAATCTAAGCTTTGTTTGATCAAAAACGGGTTTGAATCGAGATTTTCTATTTTCCACCATTTTTCTCAATTTTTGGATTAATTCAAAATTTTTGCACAAATCTTGTTTAAATTGGTTTAAAAGAGTTTTATGATGTTTTTTCTATCATTTGGATATGATTCCCATGCCTGAGAACTGATAAAAACAGGTTAGAATAAAGATTTGGGCTCGGAAGGCCGAGAACCCATGTTGGAAAATTCTGAAATTTTTTCAGTTCAATAGGCCGAACTTCATGTTCTGTAGGCCAGATTCATACCACCGGCAGGCCGAACCTGAAAAAGTTTGGCCAACTGGACCTGGTTTTCTAACTGATTGAGCTACACAATTCAGCCGGCCGAACCAAAGCGTCCGGCAGGCTAACCGACATAGTAGAATTTTGTGATTTTTCACTCGTTTTTACCATTTTGAACCTTGATTTAGATTTTAACCATATAATATGATTTCATAAACTCAAATGGCACACTAGGACACCATGAGACAATTTGATGACATAGGATATCTTAAATTAAATGCCGATGGACTAAGTTATTGTATATTTGAGGTTGTTTGTGGATCTGCAGAGCTAACGTATAGTAGACCGAGATTACGGTGTAGGACACCGGCATGAGTAATGAGGTAGGACTTCTACCCCTCTTTCTTGGTAACCTTGTCTTTTAAGGGATTTTGATCTCAAAAGGAATTTTATCAAAATGTTTTCAATAAATGGCATAACGTTTTTAAATGACTTCAAGAAAGGGGCTTTTGGCCACACAATGATTTCTTTAAAAAATGATTTTCTTTAGAATGAATTTTAAGGCACTGTTTAGATAAACTTCTTAACAATTTTCATTACTTATCAAGAATTGTATGATTATAATGAATTGAATAATGAATGTAATTAAGAACACTTGGCAAGTGGGTTTTAAATAATAATAGAAAAATAAATACACATACATATATGGGCATGATGCCATATCAAAGATCAGGTCGTGTAGCACGCGACCTTGAGGGCAGGTCCCGAAACGTAGCTAGGCTACTTCGGTAATGATAATCATGGTTTGTCCGGAAAAGAATGTAAAGGTACTTTTTGGATAAATATTTTTGTTAATACTTGTTTAAATAAATTTATTTGTTTATTTGATTAATTAAGGATTTATCTATTTATTTATTCATTTATTAATCTTCGTTCTATTTATTTCTTAAAAGGGTAAATTTTGTACTTAAATTATTTACCCATTTTTCAACCTTAGTCCTACTGAGCCTTTTGCTCACTTTTTACTTGTTTTAAAACCTTTTCCCCCTCTAGGTAAAATCTAGCCTAGGACTGACGGGAGTCTACTATCCAGACTTACGAGCAATAGAGGATCTTAATTAAGTTAGTAGCTGTAGTAATTCAAGGCATGTATTATATAAAATTTTATTTCTTATGATTGGACTATGAATGTAATAATTTATTGTCGATAATATGTGTATGCATATATTGTGGGCTGGTGGGACCCCACACGTACCCTCCTTGCCCTCTTTAGTGTTTTGTTTCATTTTATTTCTATCTTATTTGTTAAACTATTATAAATGTTTATTTGAAAAGGTTTTCAAATTATCACATTTTTCATAATTAATTAAATTCTGAAACTTATATTTTTATTGTTAACTAACTTAATTAACCCGTCATGTTACCTCCCGTGCTCCGAGGCATGACAAAAACAAAGTACATTCAGTCTCATTCAGCCCATAAATTATTCCAATTAAAGCGACATGCATAGTCAATACAATAGTCATAGTAAAGGCCATAAGCTCACCTTAATTCATGAGCATAAGCAAATCAAGATAACCTTTATTTCTTGAAAAGAAAAAGAAAAAAGCATACTCAAGAATGGTGGATGGATCACAACCAACTAGCTCTCTGACAGCACTGCAGCCCGAAAACCGCCATTTATGTTGAGCTTTAGCACATCCGGGAGTCATTTAAGATGAAGAATTATTTAAAACTAATATATAATTATAGGGGACTTATATGGTCCTTATCTAAGGCTAGGTACGGTCTGAATGTTCCACACCTTATATTGCAGCCGTTGATAATGTGATAGACGGTTGATAATTGTAGGAGGGCAACAATTGTGAACGGTTCCCTACCAAATAACCCGGTCGAGTGCTAATCTTTGGGTTGTGAGAGGACGTGTCGTTTCTATATTTAGGCCTCGCGTGAAAAGCTATGGCAATAATTTTTGTAAAAAGGCAAATTTTCAATGCAATGTATGTTATGTTGATGTGTTTAATTGCTAGAGTGGTGCTCTATTTGAAGGGGTATGCGAAAGAATTCTTCCTGTTTTATGATACTCGATGTTAGACGGGATTGTGTAGTAATCAGATTGTAAAAGGGAGTAACTTAGTTTGTCATTTATGAATTAATTGCTATAGTTATGAGACCAATATGTGATGACATTTAGCCTTTTTTTTGGATTAAAGTTAGTTTTACTTTTTTTCTTTTTATAACATGCAACCTCCTTAAATGTCCTCCTAAATTTAAATTACTTGGGTTGATTTTAAATTTTGGATTGATTGAATGGGTTAACAGGTTGAATTTAAAATCAAACTACATAAACTTGATTGAATAGATTAAAAATTTCCAAAAATCCACTCAATCTACTCTGATGTTCCCCTTATACTCCCACCAAATTAAAATTTTCCCTTTCTCTATGAACACTTCTAAAAAATGCAATGAGCAAAGCTTCCAAAAAACTGCTTTTGGTTTCATGAGTTGGGATTTTGTTTCTAAAAGTGTTTGGATAATCTATCAAAAGAGTTTTGACATTTTAGAAGAGCTTTCAGTCAAACCTACAAAATGTGGCTTCAGAGAAAATTCTTTTGAATAAACTTTGAAACTTGCACCAGAGTCTTCATCAAACATTATAAACTTCATTCAGATATTTATATTGCTTATTAGAAAATTTAAAAACCAACTTTTGACCCATTTAAGTTGAGTTGAAATTGATTTGGACTGAATTGAGTTCTTTCACAAAATGTTTGGACGAAGGGAAAGATAGAGGGAGGGAGAGGGGTGGAGGGAGAGAGTGAATCTATTGCTTGATAGGAAGGATGAGAGGAGAGAGAGCCCCACAATATGGATTCTTCCATTACTAAAATAATTCAAGCAATCCTTTGACTTTAAGCTTTAAAAAACTACTTTACTTCTAAATACAATATTAACAAATAGTACAAATGTATAATATTGTAATTTAACAAATAAGTATCATCTATCCTACCACACAACAAGAAGGATTATTACAATCCTCTCTGTCTTTCTTGCTCACCATCCCTTCCACTCTCTCCATCCGCCAACCAAACGAAGCCTTAGTCAAGATTCTCAACTTGAACTGACCTTTGGATTGCTTTTTTAAAAAGCTGATTTTAATTTGGAATAAGTTAATTGGTGTTTGGATGGATGCTTAAAACATTGGTTTAAACTGATATATTTTTCTAACAAAACTAAAAAAAACTCAAAATATATGGAAAATTGTCATAGGCAATATGAATGGGGTTTGTTCCTCTCTTTATTTTGAATACATATGAAGAGAGTTTTGAGATTTTTAAACTTGAGTTAGAGTGGGGTTAAAAAGAAAAAATAAATGGCTATAACTATAGCAAATAAGTTTGAATTGAGGATTAAACTAATTGTTCGAACTAATTTTCTCTTTTAACATTGTCAAACACCAGTTTGTGTTTAGACTAGATTTTTTGGTCCAAGCTACGATTCCCAAACAAACCTAGAATTTTTCCTTAAAAAAAATGCAGCTACTTCAAATCTTCCACACTTTTTTTTTTAAATTTGGTGTCTCCATATTATTAATATGGTATATCCTCTTCTAGAACAAAATATACAACAATATTGGATTATTAAAACTGCCTAATGTTTTGTTTAATATAACACGTTTGTTGTTATCTTATCAGCAAGTGTTACATTGTCATATATCCTATGTAAGTTTGTTGCATCGTCGAAGAAGGAGAAAGTACATATTTGGGATAAGGTCCTTGCAAAAATTATAAGTGCAGCCCAATCTAATTAGAAAGAAGATAGTCTTACTTGGACTATCATTGCAAAAACATTGGATTAGAGGTACTTTATAAAATGAGATTATATAGGACTAGACTAGATAAATGATGAATTGCTAGTAATCTTCTATCACAAACAAAGTATTCAAATTTATTACAACAATGATCATATATATGAGTCTTAATCTTGATTATTTATTAGACTCTTATTTACAACATTGTGTTTTTTTACTAACTTTGTAAGATTTGTCTTAAGGCATATTATAACTTTGCATCTTAGAAACTTAATTGAATAAATGGCTGGGAATGATATTAAACATATATGGAATCAATTCCTTTTAATTGGAAGTCGGAAAAATAGTTCTCTTGAATGATGATTTAAGACTTGAACAGTAGAGCACTCATTTACGATAAGATTCTGAATTTATTGTTCATCAGAAAATCATTTGGAACTCAAGGATAAAGAACTAAAAAAAGAGGTGAATGGAAACTAAACTTACCTCTTATTATGAACTATTTATGAACGACTGATTTATAAGTAATTGATTATATCAATGGATTACTCACTATATTTCTTTGAGTTATTAATACTATAATTTCAAGAGGGAAATTTCAGGTTTATAGTAGAGTAATATTGAAACTAATAAATTTGGCATATTAATTAAAGAGTTTAATTAATTATCGAATTTATTAAAGCTTCAATTATAGCTCTATAGCTCCCCAATGCTACCTCTATAAAACTGTATTGGATTAAAGCATGGAATGAATTATATATATTTAGTCAGAATGATTGAATTACAAATTAATTATTTCACACTAGAAAAATTAATGTGACATAAAAAATATTCTATGTGACAAATATATTATGTGACAAATGTTGCCTTATATAATTGAACAATAGTTAATAAATTAATTATCTTTAATTAATAAATTTAATTAAACATGCTTTGAATTAATTAATTATTTATATTTTAATAATATTATTTACATATATTTTAATTTTGTGGGAAATAGTGGGACCATTCTATGTCTATGCCACCATGGACAAAAATTAATTAATTAATTAATTTAAAATTATATTTCAATAAATGAGATTTATTTAAAATTTAAAAAAAGGGGAGAGCACGTGGGCTAAAGTTGACTTCTTTCAAAATGTGCATTATAGAGTTTGTGTCTCCAAATGTGGCATGTGATCCACCCACTAAGGAGATAAATGTGTGGTTTTTATAATTTTTGAAAAATTTAAAATTAATTAAAAACACAACTACTTAGTTATAAAAAGAGTGGAGATATCAATTTTTACATACGTGAAAGATTTTGTGAGTCTCCAGATAGAATAACTAAGTGTTATTCTCTGAAAAATTTTGTTATCTCATGTGTGGAGTACATAGCAGAACCAAGAAGTATAAGATTAATTCATTTTTTTGTAGTTTGGGGCCTACCTGTCATTTTTTGAGCATGGAGGCTTAGGTTGGACTATAGCAGTGTCAAAGAGGAAAGCAATGATACTCTAATAGTTCTTCAAAAAGTTTAAAATAGATTCTCTTATGTTTTGAATATAGAATTAAAATTATATAAGTATTTTTGACAAACAAAGCTTTGAAAAATTTTATTTGTCAAACAATCCATATTTTCCACTATGTTTTCTAAACAAAAGGCATAAGAGCGGGTTAATAGCACGTATAATGTTTACTAACGTGATTTATGGTGATTATAATTATGTTCTTGATGCTTGTTTTATGGGTACTTTGTATTTTTGTCTTTTTTTATTCATGTGATGAATGGTTACATTGAGAATGCATTTTTTATCACGAATTATTTGTTCCTTTAGGATTGTTTATTCAGTTTATTTTTCATTAAATCAAATTTACGTAAACCCATAAAGGATTATAGGATTTTTGTATTATTTTATCAATATTGTTTTTATTTTCATTCTCTTTGTAATGTGCTTCATGCGACACGTTTTTTAAGCACTAGAGATTAATATGTAGGCTTGGCCTTGAGCATGGCGGCACTTGATTTTGAGCATCCTTACTTGGCCAAGAGATCACAGCAACATTTAGCCTCAAGCCTTATGGCTCGGCCTTGAGAGAGGCAAGCTTTTGGCTTGTAGGCAACTCAATTTTGAAACATGCTTGGGTTTGATGCAAGCATCAGTAGCATGGTTGGCTTGGAAATCCAGATGGCACTTGGCCTCATTTCTACAAGAGGTCCGATGAATAGGCTGGTTGTGGATTTATTTACAACCAGATAGGCAACGGGTTTTGCCTGTAGCTTTAACTCTATATTGTAATTTCAACCAAGCGATGAGCTTTGCCTTGAGTACCAAATAGCATTAGGACTCATCTCTACTACAACTTAGATAGAAAAGCCTAATACAATCTTCTATTGAGTCTTAAATATGAGGATCATGTCTGCGACTCTGACAAGGAAATATTCCTCACGAGAAACATCAAACTCATGTGTTAGGGGCACTCGAGCTGGAGCACTGTAGGCATTAGCCTGGAACCAGTGCAACAGCCGTCTAGGTTTGAGTGCATTAATCGTAGCCATCGGAGCCGTGTGAAGAAGAAGTAGAATGTGCTTTTTGCTGATTAGGGTTTCTGAAACCCAAGATGAATTTTTGGGCAAATTTAAGCCCCTTAGGCCCCAAAGATATGCTACTAGCCCTTTTCTTTTCTTTTCTTTTCTTTTTTTTAAGAAGACCTCATGGAGCAGACAAAAACATATTACAAGAAGACCCTTTTTGTAATATCATTTTTGTTTTAATTTTTATAGGTTGTGATTTTATGATTCACAAGGACCTTGTAAAAAATCCAATATTTATTATTATTATTCGCATGATGCTTTTATAACATATTCATGCATAATAATATGTAATTTAAGAAAGTGCTCATTCTTAGTTAATGTAACATGACATGCATACATGTGTATATTATTTCATATTTCATAAAGTTGTTTATAATATGATTTAATATGCAATTAGAATTAATTTAATATGATTAAATTAATTAGGTTGGTTACTTTCTTTTAAATTTGTATAATTAACCAAATAATGAAAATTAAGTTTTAATAGTTAGAACTTGGTAAAATTTTCATTAAATATAAGTTATCTAAATTTAAATTGTCTATTTTTGGGTCGTTCAATTATTTATAATAAATTTAGATTTTCAAAAAATCTGGTAAGTTATTAGGTAAAATTAGGATGAGATTCTTTTATCACACTTACGCCAAGTAATTAGAATTGGTTTTATTTACTATAATCACAAAAATAGGATGTTTTATAAGATAAAACATATCATTTTAAAATAATAAGTGAGAGAAGGGAATATAACAATATAATCTACGGTTTCTACTATTAGTACAGCACCATAAGATTTAGGTAGCATCTCAAGATGCTTTGATTTCGTCCTCCATAGAGAGGGTGTTGGTATAAATTAATAACAAAGTTGGCTTCTAAGAGATAAGATTTTAAAATATATTTCAAAATTACCTATCCTACGACAGGAATTTTAAGTTGAGTTTTTAAAATCTGATATAATGGGTCACACTCATGAAGATATAATTAAATTATTGATTGTATATGGATCAAAATAGAAAGTTGCTATTAAATATAGAAAAAATGAGATATTTTGATTATATTTATTAATTAAGAATGTCTCAATTCAATTTATAAATAATTTGACCTTTCGTACGGCAGCTCTTAATTTATAAAATTGAATAATCATGGAATCGCAATATTGTTTTTTTGTATTTTTCCATATGCATCATGTATCATGTTTATTATTCCAAAAATATTTGTATATGATGTGTTTTGCAACTATTTAATTTATGTCATTTATATATTTATCACAACAATGATGTCTAATCCCATCATTATTATTTTCTCGAATGAAAAACTAACTGAAGATAATTTTGTCAAGTTAAAGAGTAATATCAGCAAAAACTGTAAAATCGTCCTGACAAAGAAGTGTCCTCCACTACTTACTATCGATGCTTCTTGTAATGTATGAGAAACATATTATCATTGGATTGAAGTAGACAACAAAGCCCATTGCTATATGTTAACTGATATGTCTGACATGTTGGCAGATAAGCATAAGAGCATAAAAACTACTTATTAGATAATACAGTCTCTCAAAAAAAGTTTGGTAGACTTCTAAAAAGAAACAAAATGAAGCCATAAATACTTTAACGAATGCCAAGATGAAGGAAGGTGTTTCAATGAGAGAACATCTTCTCATTACGATTAATTATCTATAAGAGGCCGAAATTAACAAAGAGATTATAGATGTACCCGCAAAGGTGGAGATGATTTAGAAAGCCCTCTCCCCTAAGTTCCATCAGTTTAAAAGCAACTATTATGACAACAAGTTGAAATTTAGCATGACTGAATTGCTTAATGAGCTACAAACCATCAAATCTATGAAAGAGGAAGCATTCGAAGGTGAAGCAAATGTTGTTGAACCTCAACCTTCCTCTTCTGCTAAAAAGAATAGAAAGATAAAGAAGAAAACTAAAAGAAGTAGCAGGTCTAAAGGTAGAGGAAAACCTAAAAAGAATAAGAGCAACAACAAAAAAAAAAAAAGCACAAAGGAAAATGTCTTCATTATGAAGATATACACTAGAATAGAAACTATACGAAGTATCTCTAAGAGCTCAAAGAAAAGAAGAATAACAGTAAATATATAACATTTAATTGTTTGTTTAGTTGACAATGATACATCAATTGGGATGGTTGATTCAAGGGTGGTCGTAAACCCAGTCTACGACATATCCGTATATAGGGTGTTTAACAAATATGTTAAAAGGAAATACCAAGAAGCTAGATCCATGTTCTGAAGTTTGCTTATTAGTATGGCATAAAATGGGAATGGGGGGAGGTTTGTTTTATTGTCCTCAGAGAAAAAGTTATTTGTATCAACAAATGCTACTTTTCTCGAGCCTAATTATATGACTAATTATAAACCTGATAGCAAAGTTGTATTGAATGACATATTTTCTAATTAGATTAGACCACAAAGACAACTGTTGTTAAAAGTCAAAATGAGATCATCACATCTGTAAATCAGGATGTCATGCCACTTCAACATAGTGGGAGGATTGTGCGATCACCCCCTCGCTATAGAGAAATTGGAGAAGAACAAGTTCCTATTTCTAATAACAATGAGAATGATCCATTGACATATTAGCATGCATTGGAAGATCTGATAAGGAAAAACAACAAAAGGTTATGTACCTTAAAATGGAGTCCATGTACTCTAATTATACTTGGAACATGTAGATCTGCCTAAAAGTATAAAACCTATAAGGTGCAAATGTATCTACAAGAAGAAAAAAAATGTGGATAGAAAAGTTGAGACTTTCAAAACTAGGCTAGTGGCGAAAAGTTGCACATAAATGGAAGGAATTAATTATGAAGAGACTTTGTTGCTAGTAGTTATGCTTAAAACTCTTCATATTATTTTATCTATTGTAGCATGTCTTGATCATGAAATATGTCAAGTAGACATCAAGACTGCCTTTTCAAATGATTATCTTAAAGAAAACATCTATATGGTGTAACCAGCAAGGGTTTATGGACAAAGATCAAGAGAAAAAAGTTTGCAAGCTGTAAAGGTCCATTTATGGAGTTCAGTAAGCTTCGAGATCTCAGAACTTAAAAATTGAAAGGCGATCAAGTCTTATGGTTTATATTTATTAAATAATTAAACATCACTCAAAATAAATTAATTATAAATTAATTTATATTTATTAAATAATTAGATTATTTAAAAAATAATAATTAATCTTGGAAATCACATAGTGGGTGGGTCCAACTGTGTGTGGGCGTGGCGCCCAAGCACCAAGAGGAAAGTCCTCTTGTGCGCATCAAAACTTGTTTACAAGGTTTCCATACTTAGCACTTCCACTGTGATTTAATTCAAATACGGAGAGTTTAATGTGCAAACAAATGAGAATAGGTAACAAGCAGTTTTTCTCTTCCTTCTCTAAATTGGCACTACACACAAATTTGGTATCTATGTGTTTGTGACACCTATAGTAGTATAGGAATGGAAAACTTGTGTATTTTATTTTAAATAAAATAAAGAGCTTTTCCAACTTTGATTTGTTTTATTGTTGTCTATAAACAGAGGCTTTCTCTATTATTTTGGATGAACGCTTATGAGTCTTAGAGAGATTAAGAGTACTCTATAGAGAAACACCCATAAGCGTGTAGAGAGAGAAAGAAAAAGAAGAAAAGTTCTTCAATTTCTTAAGTGATCATTAGTAACCATATTTCTTCTATGCCAATTATTTTATTAATAATTGAAGAAAATGAAGAAAAGTTCATTTGTCTAATGATCATTAGTGATCATTAGACAAACGAGGAAGACATTGATTTCAAATATAGATAATGTCCATTGTAATCCCTATTCTGCTTCAACATCATCTCTCTATGGGAAGTAAAGTATTTATATATTTAATTATATGCGAAATTTGTATAATCTATAGCGTTTAATAAAAATTTTAAGAAAATTTTATGTTATACATGATCCATAATTTTACCACATTTCACTGTATTTTGTAAAAAACATTTTCCAAAACCAACACAAACGTTGCGTATGCTTTACCCACTAAGGGGATAAGTAGGTAGTTTTTATAATTTTTCAAAAAAAAAAAATAAATTGATTGAAAACAAAACTAACCACTTAGTTATGAAAAAAATAGAGATATCAGTCATACGGCAAAAAAATTTCTAAGTCTCCAAAAAGAAAAAACTTAGAGTTGTTCTCTTGAAAAAAAATCCGGTCTCATGTGTTGAATACATGGCAGAAACAAAAAGTGTGAGATGTAATTCATTTTTTGCAATTTGATGCAAGCTCGTCATTCTTTTGGTGTAGAGACTTTGCTTGGAAGATTATGGTGTCAAAAAGATTCTTAATGGGTCTTTAAAAGGTTTGAAACATATTAACTTATGTTGAGGGTGAGCTCGGTGCCACCGCCGAGGAGCTAAACTCCGGGTAGTTGGCCAAACAGCTTGGCAGAGTTACGAGGAGCTTACGACTTACCCCAATGACCCTGGATGTCATGTCTAAGGTGCTTCTCAGGGCCCCCCGAGCCGCACCTCATCATGCTGCCTCCTCGGACTGAGTACCAGCTCCGATAGGACTATTCTCACTCTAAAGTGGACTGCTACTCGCCACCATGGGCCAACTGATGGCAAACAACTCAACATCTGATGGGGGGCCAATCCATCGGCAGAGGGACATGACACTTGTCTTCTGCCACCTGACACACCTTGATGTGACACTCAAGTCGTGGGCAAAACCTACTTGACACCCAATCCAAGTGGTAGGCTATAAATAAGACACATTTTTTACATTCTGGCAAGCAAGCTCCTTCCAACCTAACAAGTTCCCGATCTCTACCGAGCAACCCCTGCCTTGAACATCAGAGAGCCTTTATCTATTGACTAACTTTTTCTTGTCTTCGAAGCATCCCTCTTCTTATTGCAGGTCCACCCGTTTAGGCAGAGATGAACGGGGAAGGGCTGAATATCGTGTGCTACTGTACGCGGTGTTGATTCGACATCGAACCTCAATAAAAGTAGGGCGCCTACACCTTCACTAAAAGACACCAGCCACTACGAATCCAAAGATTGAGATGGTAACATGAAGGAATGCTCGAGATGACATTGCCCGACAAGAGGGGTCAGGAGACACACAAAACCGGCACCAAAACCCTGTTAGGCCTAGGGGCTGCCCCCGGGCTACGAGGTCTCGATCCAGGGGACAAGGAAGCACAGCCAGGGCTAAGCAAGTATAGGACCTGATCGTCCATGACCCAATCCGAGAACTTACAAATACAGTCCAGATACTCACACAGCAACTCGCACAGCAAGCTCAACGTCAGGCTGCATCTGGCCTCCTACCTCTAGCCCTGCCTGACCAGGCTAAAGGTCGGGTAGGATGGGATACTGTCGACCCTAACGAGGCTAATTTCGAGAGCTCTAGAGGCTCCATACATGGCTTCTCGACAAACAATAGACTCATCCAAGAAGGCTGACTCGGCCCTCAAGGAGCATGGGTTTCGTCACCACAAGGTTCCCTAGCATCTATGTTTGACTGGCTCAGACGCCGGGGAGAGGTGTAGCAAGGTCGCCAACCTAGGGTAAGTGACTGCGTGGAGGGCGGAGCACCCTATAAGGTCGAACTGCTAGAGGATATGAACAGTCACCAGTTTTAGGAACTACAGCGTCAAATCGACGAGATTTGCAACAATTGTTTTGGCCTAGATGACGTAGGTGCCTTGGACCCACCGTTCTTAGACTCAATAATGCAAGCCCCTATGCCACCCAAGTTCAAGGTTCTACAGATCAAGGCCTACGACGGGACCACAGACGCAAACGAGCATGTTGAGTTGTTCCGAGGACACATGCTCCTTCAGAATGCTAGCGATGTAGCAATATGCAAGGCCTTTTCACTAACACTTACTGGACCAACTCGACAATGGTTCCGGTGACTCAAGCCAGCCTCCATTACTTCTTTTCGACAGCTCGTAGATGCCTTCTCAACAGCCTTCTCCACAACAAAAATGAGGAGGAAGGAGATTACTTACCTGTACGCCGTAAAGCAAGGAGACGGCAATGTCTAAGACTACATAAATCGGTTTACCCGAACAGCTCTTAAGGTCAAGCACGTCGAAGATGAGACCCTCAAACACATTTTTGTAGGGGGTCTCTGAAACAAAAAACTCACTTGGTCGTTGGCCTTCGAGCAACCAAGCATGTTTTCATAGATGCTCAGCTACGCCCAAAGGTGTGTCGATGCAACAAAATACATGAAGAGCCACAAATAGGAGGCCAGCCCTAGTGGTACAAAGAAAGAGAAGAAGCAAAAGAAGTGTCAAAGCAGTCCAATGCTGAGAAGAGTAAGAAGTTGACAAAGGAAAAGAAACCCGAGAAGTCGAAGACGCCGACTGAAAAGTTTCAAAGTTCTACACCCTTGGTAGCAAGCATTAATGAAGTGCTTGTCCAGGTGAACAGAAGAAACATGCTGGTACCACCGCCCAAGCTTAAGGGCAACAAGGTAAAGCGGGACTAAACCAGATATTAGGAATTCTATAAAGACGTGGGACACAATACCCGCGAATGTATCCAGCTGAAAAACCAGAGTAAAAGACTAGTCTGAGAGGGACACTTGAGGGAGTTTGTAGAGCGAGTCTTAACTCTGAGCTCTATAGTTGGCAAGAACAATCTGCCAGGCTGAGACGCGCCAAATCGCCCACGCAATGACTATGGAAACACCTCGAAACCCCCGAACATCATCCATAAGATTTTCAAAGGACCTGTCATAGGGGACACATCGAGTGGGCGGTGGGCATACGTCCAAGAAGCTCGGCTGATCGAACAAGGCGAGTTCATCAACATGTACGAGCATGTTAACAAGATTTACCACCAGCAAGACACCCCGATTATGTTTACTGAGGAGGAAGCAGATGAAATAATCCATCCGCACAATAACACTCTCATATGCAAATTGCACATCGCCAACAATATAGTGCAACGAGTGCTGATCGACAATGGTAGCTCAGCTGATATCATATTTAAACAAGCCTTTGACAAAATGAAGATCAGCAATGCTACAGTAGTCCCGGTTTAGACCCTGCTTTATGGCTACAAGGGTGAATGTGTACAAGCAATTGGGAAGTTCAGCTTGCCTTGACCTTCAGAGAGGGTGTTGCTCGGGTTACGCACATTGTTAACAAACCCTCCCTGGGTTACGCACATTATTGACAAACCCTCCCAATATAATATCATCATCAGCCGCCCAACATTGACCTCACTGAAGGCCATAGTCTCCATATATCACCTGGCAATGAAATTCCCCATAGAGGATGGGGTTGGAGTAATCCGCTCGTCGCAAATAGACTCTTGAGCTTGTTATACGAATGCCATTCGTGCAATGTCAGCTCAGCAATTAAACATCTCGGCCATCCATATGGCCGACGAGATATATCTTCCTGCCGACCTTGTGCCCAAGATGCTCTCTGATCTTGACCCCCGACTTCCCAAGGAAGAGGTGAGAGCCACCCCGGCTGAAGACTTGGTGCTGTTTAGCCTAGACCCTATACACCCTGAGAGCACTGTCCAACTCAGATCCTAGCTGCAACCTGAGATCTAGGATGACCTTGAGGGGCTCCTTATCGAGTACTAGGGCATGGTCTCATGAAGACATGCCTGACATCGATCCAAATATGATCTGTCTCCAACTCAATGTCTGACCTGATCATAAACCAATGATACAAAAGAGAAGGGCTTTCAATCTGAAAAGATACTCTGCTATCAATGAGGAGGTCTAGAAGCTTCTAAAAGCTGAATTTATCTGAGAGGTCAAGTATCAAGTGGTTAAAAAATGTTGTCCTCATCAAGAAGGCAAACGAGAAATGGCAGGTTTGTATAGACTACACCGACCTGAATAAGGCCTAGCCAAAGGACTGCTTTCCACTTCCTTGGATAGACTAGCTCGTCTACGCGACGACTGGCCACGAGCTGCTCAGCTTCATAGATGCTTATTCCAGATATAATTAGATAAGAATGGCCGAGGAAAATCAAGTGAAGATGGCTTTCATTACCGACCAAAGGCTCTACTGCTATGTGGTAATGTCCTTCGGGCTAAAGAACACCGAGGCAACCTACCAACGGCTTGTTAATAAGATGTTTGCCCGATTGATTGACAAAACAATGGAAGTCTACATAGACAACATGCTAGTAAAATCTATCTGAGCAAAGGACCACATGGCTGATCTCCAAGCAAGCATCGACATTCTTCAGGAATATGGGATGTAACTCAACCTGGCAAAATGTGCGTTAAGGGTTAGATCAGGAAAGTTCCTTGGATTTTTAGTCAACCAACAAGGGATAAAGGCTAACCCAGCTAAGGCCCAAGTAGTTATAGACATGCACTCACCTCGGACTATAAAAGAGGTCAAAAACTCATTGGCATGATTGCGGCTTTCTCTAGATTTGTCCCCTATGCTACCAATAAGTGCTATCCATTTTTTAAAACACTTAAGGGGAGGTTTGAGTGGAGTAGGGAATGTGAAAAAGCCTTCCAAAATTTGAAAAGGTATTTAGCCATACCCCCACTCCTGTCCAAACCTTTGCATGGTGAAATATTGACCACCTATCTAGCCGTATCCTAAAAGGCCATAAGCTTGATTCTCGTCCGAGAGGAAGATGGAGTGTAGAAGCTTGTATACTATAGAAGCCATGCGTTCTAAGGTTCCGAGGAACGGTACCCCCACTAGAAAAGTTGGCATTTTCATTGGTCACTTCTGCTCAGAAGTTACGGCCCTACTTTCAAGGCCACACTATACAGGTGCTGACCAAGTTCCCTTTCCAGCAGGTTCTTCAGAGCCCAAAGATATCAGAAAGAATGGCTAAATGGTCAGTCGAGCTTGGCCAATATGATGTCCACTTCATACCAAGGACAGCCATCAAAGCTCAGGCCCTCGCAGATTTCATCGCTAAGTTCACTGACACCGAGCAAGGCACACTATTGGCTGAAAAGGTCCCTATGGAAGTAGAAGACGCCCCTAGCTACAGTGAGGGTCGTGCCACATCAAAACTAGAATGGAAGCTTTTTTTTTATGGATCTTTCTACATGGAAGGTTCAGGCGTCGAGCTAGTGTTGACAAGCTTGAACGGTTACAAAGTAATCTATGCACTCCGATTTGACTTCAAGGTCTCTAACAACGAGGCAGAATATGAAACGCTCCTGATCGGACTTCGAATTGCTAGGGATCTTGGGGTAGATTGCGTTGTCATCCATAATACTCAATGCTAGTTGTCCAGCAAGTCACTGGAGTATTTCAAGCCTAAACAGAGTCAATGGCCACATATTTACAAGAGGTCAAGATGCTGCTCGAGTAGTTCAAGAAGATCCTCAGATTAGAAAACTTAGAGGCAGATGCACTCGTTTGACTCGCATCAGGTCTAGGCAACAATGACCTAGCTTTGGTCCCCATTGAACAGTTACCCGATCCAAGCATAAACAAGGGTGTAGCGAGTGTGACAGAGGAGCCCTTGGCCACATGGATGGATTTGATCATCCGATACTTGACCATAGTTGAATTGCCTAACAACCAAGAAAAGGCACGTCGAATTTGCAACAACTCGGCCCGGTATTCGATGATCAATGGAAATTTATATCGACGAGGCTATACCACTCCATGTCTAAAGTGCATAGGGCTCAAAGAAGCTGAGTATCTAATGAAGGAGATCCATGAAGGCCTATGCAGAAACCATTCTGGGGGATGATCTTTGGCCCAAAAATGTCTCTAGTGGGGCTACTATTGGCTGACCATGGAGTAGGATTGCAAAGATTATGCACGAAAGTGCCTCAAATGTCAGCAATTTGCAAGGGTGCTTGGACACCATGCCGAGCCACTCACCTCAGTTACATCAGCATGGCCATTCGCTAAGTGGGCCATTGATTTGATTAGGCCCCTTCTTCAAGCTTGATCCCAATTTAAGTACTGCATTGTAGCCATTGATTACCCCACCAAATGGGTCAAAGTGGAGCCGTGTACCAACATGACCAAGGCAAAGTGTACCAACTTTGTGTGAAAAAACATCATTTACGGGTTTGAAATCCCGCATACCATCGTCACCAACAATGCTCAACAATTCAAGTCCTCAAGTCTCCTTCGCCTTTATGAGCAGCTTGGCATTAGGAAAGTCTTCTCCTCTCCGAGCTACCCACAGAGCAACAGGCAGGTAGAAACGGTCAACAAAACAATCAAGGATAACTTGAAAAAGAAGCTCGAGGGCCTCAAAGGAGCATGGATTGATGAGTACCCAAAAAGTGCTCTAGGTTTACTAAACAACTCCCCAGACAGCTACTGGAGAGACTACATTCTCACTCATGTACGGAGTAGAGGTAGCCATCCCAGTGGAGGTGGGATTGGCTAGCTTCAGGGTTGAGCATTACAACGAAATCTAAAATGCTGAGGTCATGATCTATGAACTAGACTTGCTCGAGGAAAAGAGGAACCAAGCAGCAATCCATAATGCAGCCCAGAATCAAGTCGTGGCTCAATATTACAACAAGCAAGTACAACCAAGAAGCTTCAAGGTCCAAGATTTGGTACTCAAAAAGGTCACGATTCTACAGCCTGGGGTGGGGTCCTTTGGTCCAAAATAGGACAGGCCGTATAGGGTCTTTGGAATTATTTGGCCAGGCAACCACCGACTATCTAATATAGAGGGCAACTTGCTCAGTCATCCTTGGAATGCCGAGCTTCTCAAGAGATTCTTTTGTTAATCATAGCCAGTATACCTTTTGACCTCTGGCAATATTCTTTTTATAACTAGACCTATTAAATAGGAGTGGAATGTAAATACAAAACATCAATGAAATGTAAATTCCTACACTATTCCATCGAACAATAAGTGTTTAACGAATAGATAAATCCCGAAGAAGGATACCGTAACTCCAGCCCGGAGGACCAGGCTACAACTCCCGAAAAGGGAGAGTCGTCCTAATTAACCGAACTAGGGGGCTGATTGGCATTCAGTCAAACACGTCTTTACTGTACGGACTACCCAGAAAGAGTCACCCTAGCATAACAATTGCCCGACCACTATTAGACTTGTACAAGTTTCCATAAACTTAAACAAGCCTAGGGGGCTGCAGGGTATGGGTTATCACACCATGTTGTGCTCAACTCAATCAAGAAATAGGGGTTCCCTACTTGAATTAACTCAGTAACTACCAAGACATCAAACTCGGCAACAATTAGGATTGAAAAATAGGAGCTCAAAAAATAAGATCCAAGAATGCCCCTCCCTAGGAGCATCCAACTTGGTTCGAATTCCCTAATCAACTCTGAGGTCAAGGACTATGCTAGCTCGGTGAAACAAAGGCTAAACTATGTTCTCGAGAAACTCTTCACCCTAAAATACGAAAATATCTATCCGAGAACAATCATACTTGGAAAATATTAAATATAAAACATATACGAGAAGTGATGAACTTAAGAAAGAAAATTCATTAAAAGATAGTGGTAGGGAGGTACAGTTAACCGGACACCTCCTAAGCCCAGATACACAAAATAAGACCAAAAAAGAAGAAACAAAAACTAAGCCTGGGCCCCATCCTCAACATTGTCGTCACTGCCACCAGCACCTTGCTCGTCCCCGTCGTCCTCACCATCCACTTCGACGACCTCTTCTTCCTGCTCTGGTTGCTGAGCTGTTCCTTGTTTTGGCTCGACTATAAGTGACCAGTCAAAGCCCTCAACCTTAGGATGCTTTCAAATCAGATAATCTCGGAGGTTCGTCACTTCAAAGAAGTAGTAGTCGGTGTACTCCGGCGATGCCTTGAACTCCTCTATGGCTTAGGCGAGTCGACCAAGGAGCTCCTCCAAGAAACGCATGTTCTCTCCCTGAAAGGCCTCTAGTTGGCCCCTGAGTAGAGTGACCTCATCCTTCGCCAGTTCAGCCACTCTCCTCTCCTCCTCCGCCTCTGCCTTGGCCTGGTCGGCTTCTTCCTTTGCCTTCCTCTACTCCTCCTCGACTTGAGAAAAGTACTCCTTGATTTGGTTAAGCTCTGTGATTTTCTCACTAAGCTCTTTCTCGACCTCCCTTCTCTCGAGGAAGGTCTTCTTGTACCTCTCCATCTCTAGGTTGAATTCCTTCAACCCGGCCGCATATGCTGTATGCACGAAGGTGCATGTTTGAGGAAAATAGGAATATTAGTGTGCGACAAAAAGGATGGGAAAAGAAAGGAAGCTCGGGTTGGAGTAAGCACTCACCTTGGCAGCAGAATGGAAGGCAGCTTCGGACAAGTCCTTGAAATCCTCTCCTTAGAGGTTCACCAAAAAATCTTCCTATAGGATCGCATCCCCGAGGTGATCAAGGATGTGCTAGCGGTAGTTTGCATGCCTCCTAGGGGGAATTCCTGAAGAAGGCACCACGGTTGTAACAGTGACTGGAAGAGTCTCGCTCGACAAAGCCTTGGTCCTTGTCTGCTGGGGTTGCTCTTGGACTGATGTGGATGGCTGCTCAGGCCGCGAAGGAAGTTTCGTTCTCAGAGTCCTCTTGCGCTTCTTCTCGATCACCACAGCCTTGCCCTTTTTCTTGTGGAGGCTCTCCATGAGAGCACACCTCTCTTCTACGGTGCTCGGCCATGAAGACATTTCTACAGTCAAAATCCTCCCAAGTCAGAACAAGGTCAGCATGCTAAAAAAAAAAAACCTCAAGGTTGACCTCTGATCTGAAGCTAGCGAGATGGGTATAAGAGCCGAACCACATCCTCAAGGTCTTCGTCTGCTACGGGTGACCTCACGTCGAAGGACCCACTCGACGAGTCCTCGGAGCTAAACGATAATGGCTCCGTCGTCAGCCACCCAGTCGGGAAGTGCTTGGCCCTAGGATGTCTGGGGTGCCCGACCTCACGACTATCACCTGACCGATCAACTAGGCAGGTTTGGTGTTGGCTGGGGATTTATTCTACTAGTTTCCACAAACTAGCTGTAAAGAATAAGAATCTCCTTTCTGAGTAGAAACGACTGCTGCCTTATCGCCTCTGCCTTTTCGAACAGGTCTTTGACTGCCCTGATTATGTGGCTCGACGCCCATGGTTTCTTACTCCATACGTGTCCCTGCTCAAAGCTTGTCAGGACACACTGGTCATCAGGGACAGCCTCACTGACTCGAGCTAAATAGTTACCCGTAAAGTAGAACCACTCGTATTTCTAAAGTTTGCCTGAGTTGGGATTGCCCAAGTTAAAGTCCTTCCTAAAGCTAGTGACATAGTACCAACCAAACTGCTGAGGAAGCTTCTTCATCTTGTAAACTTGTTTGAATGCCTCCTACGACATCTTGATAGTACCTCCATAACATGTACATCCTGATTAGCGACCTATAATTGTTCAGGTTAAGCTGAGCCAGGCACACATTAAAAACATTTAGTGCCCAGTAAAGAAAAAGATGAAATGGTAGGCATAGCCTAGCTTGGAAGAACTCTACATATAAACTGATACAGCCCTCAAATGGAGTCAAGGGTAAATCATTCTCCTCGGGCGCGATAAAGATGACATCATTTGGGATCCCAAACTTAGCGCGTAAATCCTTAAGCCGAGACTCTGTCATGGTGCTGGTGTAGGCCGCTGCTGACGTTTGTCCTGGCCGGGTGATTCAGTAAGCTGTCACTCCATAAACTTAAGTCACTATGACCCTCTCATCCTCCCCCACAGGGCTCTCGACTGGCCTCGCCTCCTCGGCCCCATACTCCTCATTGGAGATATCGACGGTTACCCTACCCACAACTGGGACAGGGGCCCCGGAGTCTCAACCGATGGTGCTTGGAACATCGGCTACAGCCTCTAGCTAGGCCCACTCCTAGGTAGTAACTCGGGACTTTCCGATAGAGGCCGCCCTAATGTAAGGATCCTCGACCCTACACGTCTCATCAGGCTCTCCCCATCCAGCATATTGAGGAACTCTTGCTCGGGGACGGTCTAGGCGTCGACTCTCAAGATTTTGGCTAGCCGGCCAGCCCAATCATGCTCTAAGGACAGACTTTCCACATCGACTTCCGTAGATGACGACGACCCGGTCTCAGAACTTCTTTTCGACTAGGAAATATTAACGTTCTATGAATCTGACTAGTCACTCATCTTTTTCGTGCTCCTTGGGAAATTACCTATTCGGAACGTGAAAGCTTAGGAACGAAAAGTTCTCAGGTTACTAACTGTTGCTCAGTAGCTAAAACTCAAGAGCAACAAAATATGGCTTTGATTGCTCGTGGAAATGAGGAAGAGGAGAGGCCCTATTTATAGTTGCCTTAGGCGAGAAACCCAGGTGTAGAAAACAAAGAGACGCAATGATTACGCCTGTCAGGAGGTGTAGTCGCTCGTAGAGCAACACGTGTCCCCAGGTTCCTTCGAGTGACCTTCATTTCGTACTACCTCGGGAAGCCTCTTTATCTTCTATTCTAAGCCGACCTCACCCACTCGGCATAGTCCACCCGGCCGGACACCGACCAGGTGAATTAGGGGGCTATTGTTGAAGGTGAGCTCAACGCCACCGTCGAGGAGCTAAACTCTGAGTGGTCGACCAAACAACTTGACAGAGTTACGAGGAGCTTACGACTGACTCCAATGACCCTGTATGTCATGTCCGAGGTGCTTCTCAAGGCCCTCCTGGGCCGCACCTCATCAGATTGCCTCCTCAGACTGAGGACCAGCTCGGGTCAGACTATTCTCACTCTAAAGTGGACTGCTACTTGCCACCACAGGCCAACTGCTACTTGCCACCACGAGCTAACAGATGGCAAACAACTCACCATCCGATGGGGGCCAATCCATCGATGAAGGGACATGACACTTGTCTTCTACCACCTAACACGCCTTGATGTGACACTCAAATCGGGGGCAAAACCCATATGACACTCGGTCCAAGTGGTAGTCTATAAATAGGACGCATTTATTGCATTCTGGCAAGCAAGCTCCTTCCCACCTAACAAGTTCCCGATCTCTGCCGAGCAACCCCTGCCTTGAGCATCAGAGAGCTCTTATCTATTGACTAACCTTTTCTTGCCTCTAAAGCGTCCCTCCTCTTGTTGCAGGTCCACCCGATCAGGTAGAGATGAACAGATAAGGGCTGAATACTGTGCACCGCCGCATGCTGTGTTGATTTGACACTGAACCTCGATAAGCATCAACATCATATGTTTTCAATGTTGAACTAAAATTATATTATTCCCGATAAACAAACTTTTGAGAAAATTTTTTTTGTCAACTGATCTGTATTTTTCTCTATGTTTTCGATCAAAATTCCAACACGGACCGTATTCAACGCCTATAATTATAATGTAATTAATTTGGATAGATTCTTATTTTGTATGTTTTGTAATTTGAATTTCTATTACTAAAATAGTGTGAGAGGTGCGATAGAGGACAAGTCGTTTACTAGCTTTTTACATATGAAAAAAGGATGTCGTAAATATTTTAATCGATGATACTAATGGCAAATACGAATGTGTTTATCAATTTTTGACCCCCAATATTGAAAAGATATAAGATCATGATATAGAAGGCTTTAGTGCACGTAGCTTTGAACATCAAGGCTCGTCAAATTCCATGCTTTGAAAACTTTCGTAGCAGCATATAGGTAAAGTTATTCCAAAATGTATTTATCATTTTGATTCTTCATGTCTACATTCTAATTTTATAGAGCACTTGTTGAAAACGTGCGCTTCACACGTGCACATATTTAACCTGCTACAATCTTGTTATGTTAAATTATAGAGCCTAATTTAATGTTTTGACGAATTATTTTATGTAAAGAATTACGAGGATCGTTCTTTTAGTAAAGTTGTGTGGGGGTTGAAAGAGGGCAGGACCCCTCCTATGGGTGCATGGACTTTGCCCCTCGACCAAAATATAATTAAGGGTAAAAAAAACTAATTCATTAACAAACCGATTGTGTTCTATAGGCTTTAGGGAAGAAATTTGTTTTGTATATGTTAAAAGTCGTTTGTTGGTATGCTTAAAAGAAATTGAGAGAAAGTTTAGGTAGGAACATCTATGGAAAGAAATTATTTTAGCAAGATAATTTGCAAAAAAAGAATGTATATCAATAAAGATCACCTCTAAAAAGCCATCTTAGTCGTCCAGTCAAGCCTTTAGACGACCAGGATGAGCGTGTGTGGCGTGGGCCCCACCTCAGGGGGTCTTGCGTCAACCAATAGTGCAGGCGTGCAAAGCGAAAGCCTCCTGCAACGTATCTAGAATCCGTGGGTCCCACCACTTTCTTCTTCCCTGGGTGGTGTGAGCCCAATGTCGCTGAAACAGGTGAGCTTGCCCGTCCCTGTGAATTTCCTTCTAACATGCTGAAAACAAATTGAATTCAACGAATGATATCCTCACAAGTGGCGAAATGTTTTTCAAGAGAAGTTTTGCCGTAAGTTTTGCCGTGTGTCAACCTGCCAATAGTATTTGAAACATTTTCACCCTTTATATATATATATATATATATATATGTATATATATATATATATATTAAAGATGTGGATGTTTTGGAATCCATGTATCAAATCGATTTGCCAAAAATCTGCCTTGTACTTTCTGGATGCAATTCAATGTATGAATTAGTTAAAGTATCTCTAATAAAATACTAAATTATTATGTCAATAATAAATATAACATTTAAATGTAAAAAAAAAAAAATTTTGATATAATAATGTTTTTAATATAAAATTTGTTATATGTTAATTGTCACAAGTTTAACATATAATAAATTTAATAATTAATATCTATAAGTTTATATGTTGAATTTTTTGTTTTAACAGTAGAGCGTTCTATTTTCTCAATTAGTTTAATATTTAAAATTATTTTCTTCAAACCGCAATGATCAATGATCAGATTTGATGGCTATAATGTAAATGACTTGGGTTCTTAGAGGGTTAAAAAAGTAATTTTGATCGAGAAAATGATATTGTAATGTGCCTGATATCGTAACCATAGGAAAAACTTGCAGCGACGATTCAACTGGAGAACGTAATCTTACACGTGTGTAGTAAGAGGTGAAAGTTTGCACATTGTATACACTCTCGTCCTTTTATGTAAGTGGTTTGAATATCTGTTTTTCATCCTTTAATATATTGTGATTTTAATTTTTCTAATAATCTTGATTTGTAAGTAGTAGAGTGCCACGAACAAAAAAGTTAGAACTAAGTTGTCAAACACACTCTAAATTGATAAATATTTAAATAAAATAAAATAAACTTTGTCTATGAAAAGAATAATAAAAGATAGATTGGCCTAATAGAAATAGTTTTGAAATGCTAACATAATTAAGTGTCATGTTTATGAGACTTAGAAAGTACATATTTGTTAAGACTAAATATCATCAATTTGTATTAATAATTTCTCGTTTAATCCCTTAATTACATCATTTTAATGTTAAATAGCATTTTAGTATCTTAGTGTAAAAATATGTTCAATTATGTGTTTTTAGAGTGCTTTTATGTTTAAGAATGGTTTTAGTAATTTTTAGAGTCATCTATGTGTGATAAATATGTGTATTGTGTAAAATAAATTAAAAACCACAGAGTTAATATATGTGTGTTTTTGTGTTTTAATTTAGTTTGTGTTAATTAAGTAAGTTAAAATATTTACTTAATTTTAGTAATTTCTGTTTCGTAAAATAATTAATTTCTTCGAATTTATTTGTCAACAACTTTGAATCTGGGTCAAAAACATAATTTTCAGCAAAATAGAAAGTTTATTATTTTTCCAAATGCTGGGACCTGCCATATGCTGACACCTTTCCAAAGGCTATCACTTAATTCCAAACAAAGAAAAAAAAAAAGATATGATTTTTTTCTTAGCTTGTGAAAGAATTGAAATGCAGGCAAATCAATAAACCTACTCTGCTGACAAAGCTTATTAGTTTTTTCTTAATTCCTATCCAACTCAGCTACCACTTGTTTGCATTTTATTTTAAAAATTACACCCTTTATTTTATTATTTTACTTGTAAATTGCTTGTCTCAGCATGCTTAAAAACGTCTATAAATAGCATGCAAACCTTAGTGTATTTCCTTTGTCTGAGAGTTAGTGTAATTGCTCAGTTCTTAAACTCAGCTTTATGCTAAATCTTGTGGCCACTCTTTTATTTAGTTTATATGTAATATTTTTAGTAAATAATATTTTAAGTTATGTTTTTATTTTATTTTCGTTGATTTATTTTTAAAATGTGTTTTTAAATTCCTTTTTATCCAAGGGAAGGGGGAAATTTCCAGTTAACTTAGCTTAGTTATTTGTAGTTTTTCTACGTTTTCTAAGCCGTTATAATGCCAAAATCATTTTAGAAAATTTAGCAAACTTAGTGTTCTTTTAATTTTTTTTTTTTTTTTTTTTTGGGAAAGTGGGAGAGTTTGATTTATCATAAACATAGACTAATACTTAGGAAAACTTTGATTAATCGTCGACAGAGAATGATACGGTATATATTTATAATTAATTTTCAAGGTAAATTTCTTAATGAACTATAAATTTATATTTATTTGTTAATTTGAACTATTGCTATATTATAGACATTAACTGGCACATTTAATACTTAGTAATTCTTGATTAATCATAAACAGAGGATGGCATAGTATGTTTTTAAAGCTTTTTTAGCAAATATTTTCAGAGGAATCAATATATAATTAATTTAGAAACCATAATTGATCCTTTAACCTTAACAATTTTATAATTATTGTTTTCTTTAAATTAACTACATTTCTTGTTGTTAAAATTTTAAAATTAATTTTAAATTTCTATTTTAAAATTTATTAATTTCCTCATAAATTCGATAATCTCCAAAAATCATCATACCAGCAAAACTCATAAATAAACTGTAAATAATCTAAAAATAACTAACTTTGATCCTTAAATTCAGTAAATAATTTAATCGGATAACAAAATTAATATATTGAACTTTGAAATAGCTTTTCCCTGTGGGATCGACCTTAAACTTACCGAGACTTTATTATTTAGACAACCTTATGTTGGAAAAACATGAACGCAATGGAATTTTAAAAATTTTAAATCAAAGCCTTTTTTTTAAAATAATAAGTTAGACATACTATGTATATAAATTAATTAAGATCGTACGTATCTCTTAGAATTGCAACTGCATTTCTGACAAAAAAACTTCGACAGAACTACTATTGAGAATTGCATTTGAAACAACTTCAACTTGTTTTCTTTGCTATTCTCTTTTCTATGACTGGAAAGCGAGGGGGCATACGTCGTTTAATTATCCTGTTGATAATGTCTCCTTCCAATCACAAGAGAAAACCAAGGGCTAAAGTTCGGGATGTTGAGCGATAGTTCTATAGAAGTTTCAAAGTTTTTCTCTCTAAAATACTCTCTTTAAATTTATCTGGTAATCTCAATAATAATAGGAATAAGTATCCTATTTATAATGGCTAATAGGGGGTCAATTCTACTTAGATAAGGCTTCTAAATTCGAAACTAGGTCAAAATTCACATCAAAACACATAAAAGACGGGTAGCAAGATTACGCCTAAACGGCCTACCAGTCTTAACCACTGGCTTGCCAGTTGTACTATTATCCGTAATTAAGTTACGCTTCACCTCTAATGACCAGGAAAAATTCATTAATAAAACCTAATATTTAATTGGGTTTAATTCATGAATTTACCCTTAAAAATTGTAATTTTTGTAAAAATAATGATAATGTAACAATAAGTAATATTAATTGAAAATTTCACTGCGAACGTGATGCAATGTTGGATATTGTTAATACAGATTTTATGAGTTTAAATATTCAAGAATTTGTAAATAATATCCATAAAATGAATTTTATATCACAATTAATTGTAAAATTGTGATACAAACAAATAGGTAATTAGAGTATAGATAAGACATAGAATCTAGTAAAACCCTAACCCAATGTGAAAAGAAGGCTGAAGCAGTATAAGTATACTGCTAAATGAAAACGCAGATATGAGAAATGTTACGTTTGGCCTCCCAAAGTAAACGAAAGGTAAGTAAAATATTTTATACAGTCTAAGGTTATGTTGTGCACTAATTTTACCACAGTAGTGTAAGAAAAATACTGTATGGAGAAAAATTACACAGTGTAAAATTTTTAGGGCTAAGTGGACACCCATTGAAATTCTATTGGGCCACCATGCCATGAAAGGTAGCCCAATCCCATTAAGACACCTAGTAACCCAATGGATTACTTGATGAGTCACTTAAAGGGATAAGCATGCATTAAATGCAAGATTAGCCAAAAAAAATTCCCTTTCTTCTTCTTCCCAAACGGGCAGCCATTACAGTACTCTCCAAAGAATTTTTCAACTTCACATCTTTGCAAAATTAGCCCCAATTAAGCTCAAGAAGCAAAGCTTAAGGAATTCCATCAAGTTTTAGGGTAAAAACCAAAACTTTTTTCTAGGTTTCCTGGGTTTTTCTTGGGTGAAGGAAGGAAAGTTAATTCAAGGTGTTTTTGCATGAAAATAATGTCTAAGAAGGAGTTTCAAAGAAGCCTTGGAAGGCTAGAAGTACCAACTTTTCATTTGGGTAAGTTTTGATTTCTTAAAGTTTTGAAATTATGCGGTTTTTATTTTTTATTTTTATTCTTTCAAAGGTATGTGGGTTTTCAAGTAAATTTTTGGTTAAATTCCATAGACATATGAATTATGGCATGTTGATATTGTGAAAATTTAGGGTTTATTGTGCAAAATGGTAGTTTATGTAAAAAGGGTTATTTTTGTAATTTTAATGTTAGTTTTGCAAAAATGATGAGTCGGTATGAAAAAGGTTTTGAAAAGGGTTAGAACTGCCTACACAGGGGTAAGCATGCTGTTTAAAAATAGATTTTTACAAAAATAACCCAAGGACTAAATTGTAAGAAAAAGTTTCTTCTCGGTAAAATTAAAAAATGCCCAAAAACACCCCCGTGTAGTGAGAATTTTGAAAAAGTTAAACATAAAAGTTGTAGATCTCGACGAAACTATTAAATCTCATGAACTGTTTGTTGAAAATCTCAACTATTTGTGAGATTTTAATTTTACAAGAATTTATTAAAATTGAAAAAAATTTAAAAGGGCAAAAATGTTCCTCATGAAAAATAGAAAATTTTGATTTAAAGAGATAAATTTTAACCCCCGGGGTAAAATTGTCAAAATTTTCAGTTAAGGAACAAAATTGCAAAGTTTTACTAAAATGGGATGTAGATATAAAATAAGGAGATCCAACCCACTAGAGTATTATTTTAAAATTAGTATGCAACTATTTTTGTTAACATAGCGAAATCGAGCTCGGGAAGTTAGTAGGACCCTGGGGGCAAAATTGTTGTTTTTGCTCGAGTAACCCGAACTGGTCCAAAACGTTCCGAATGGGAAAAAGGAATGATTAGAAAGATTTCTGTCCTTCGTTAGAGACGATAAGGTAGAGCTAGATAGAAGTAAGAAAACTAGGATTAGCGGAGTTGTATATAGTTATACAACTCGATTTATTAATTTACGATCGTTTCGTATTGAGACATAAATAAAATAGTGAAACTTGGCTAATAGCTTTGTAATTGGCCAAATAGGATCCTAGAGCACTAGGAACAAGGAACTGAGGTCAAAGTGTTTAGCACCCAAATCAAATAAGTACACATCCCACCTACAGTATGAAATTATAGGAATAGAATGTAATATGTGTATATGTATACTTGTGTGTATATCAAGGTGCATACCTGTGTGTATGCTATGATATGAGTACCTATGAGTATATTGGTGTGTACGTATGAGTATACAAAATAAATACCTATGTTTATATTATGTTGTATACTAGTGTTTATATTAATATATACCTGTGAGTATATAAAGCTTGTACCTGTGTGTACTATACCGTATAATAACATTTATATTTGTGTATAACATATGATTATCACTTCATGCATGGTATGAAAATCATAATAATTGAATTGGTAAATACATCACTAGAAATTAAGAAAAGTGTTATACCGACTCCTGACTCAAGAGGGGTTTAAGGATATAGTATGATCACGATGTCACGTAGGCATAAGAGCGCAATGGTACGTACACTTGGGCCCTAGTTAAAGATAAGAAATGATAATGATAAAGCAGGTTTATAAGAAAGCATAATTGAATCATGCATTTTATTGATGTGCATGTAGGCTATATGGGACTTATTGGGCGTAAGCTCACTAATTATTTCATGCTATAGGTATTTTGACAAGAAAGTCAAAATAATTCCATAGTTGAGCTGGCGGATAGATGAGTAATGTATAGAATGGGTATGGATACTACCATAGTTTTGTTTCCGCTGTAACATATTTTTTTGTTATTTTGAAACGTAATGTTTAGATAACAATATTGTAAAAGAAAGGTTGTTATGTAAATACAAGTATATGTCTGTATTTCGAAAGTTGCTAAAACCAGCAAATGTATGAACAAGTGTGTTAAGTAAATATATGTATATAATTATCTTTCCAAAGATGTTAATATCTATATATGAAAAAAATATATTTCCTAAGTTTTCGCCTATATATAAGTGAGAAAAAGGTTTGTCACAGCCCGAAAAAGATGAGTTGTGACATCACCGGCCCACAAGACTTGGTCACTAGCCTACCAATTTACCCAATTCAAGAAGTTTCTATATCTTATTCTACAAGAGAGTCTTAGATAGAACCTTAGTTTTGATTCAAAAAACCCAATAGAGAAGTTTTTTGATTAAAACAATTATATACAGATAATTGATATCAAATAAAATATATATTCAAATAATTCAACATGTTTTCCTTGAATTAATTCATAAAATTGATTCAATCAATAAACTAACATTAATTATTAAATCCAATCAATCGTATTTAAACCAATCTAAAAATTAACATAAGTTACTAATAGTTAGGAAAAAAATAGGTCGTATCGTTATAGGAAATATTGTGAGCTAGCAGAAGGGACTCGATAGATATATATAGATCAAGCTTCTAAAATTATAAAAGAACACATCCCCGACATATTCATTTTATAATTATCACTAAAAGCTTAGAGCTACACTCTCAAATTATATATACATTACGACTCCAATAGGTTAATCATCAATGACATATCATAATCTGTAACATCCCCATAGGATATTCATAATCGACTTAAAGAAAAAAATTCATTTTACCTTCCCAATTATATTTATCTTATGTTCCATTATCTCACCATTAGAAAACATACTATTCATAACCAATACAAATAATATACCATTCAGTTACACCTATATATTGAAGGGTTGAGCACTCCAGTCTTCTAATTACATGATAATGCCTATAAGAGATTATCATTAACTCTACAAAAGAGCTATAGATTTCATATCTATAAATAACAAGTTTACATCAATCAAGAGTCATGTTTCCAATGTATCGACATATGTACCTTTATATAATTTAGGATGTCACCTATTGGTATATCAAAAGACACAAGTCAAAAATATGGGCCCATTAATTCATTTGATTTAAACAAACAGAATTATTTATCAAATCAATTCAACTTTTGTCCCGATCTATTATATCATCACTTATGAATACATCACCTCAACCTCCCATGGGCCCACCTAATGGGACCCTAGCATAGTCAGGTCTTAAGAACCTTATAAGTAGGGAATTCTTAGGTTCAAGTGTTGAGGGATGCAAAGAAATCCTTGAGGGCCACTAGGTGCTAAGAGGGGACAATACATATGAGTAATGAGTATAAAACCTGACTGTATCCGGGTCTTGCCAGATAGGCTCATTGGGGTTTGAGGCGTTACAATGATAATATTCCAATGTTTCTACTCATGGAGTCCAACTTTGATGACCAAAACAAGCTATCTCCCATCAAGGATGTAGACAACATAACAATCTTTACATGAATAAAGTGTCTAACTTTATTCCCTTAACTATGGATCTATTTATCTAGATTATTACTTTAAGATTCATGTCTTCTGCGTAATCTGTCCATTATATACACTATCTTAAAGGTTTAGATTGATAGTATCATACTTTAGTTTGTTTATCATATATTCAATAGGAATGAACATAAAGAGGACATTTTTGATATATATAAAACAATTAATAAACTCTTTATTAATTAAATGTCTTCAAAAAACTATTACATCATTTAATCCTTTGGGCACCTAGTCTAACAATCTCCCACTTACCCTAAGTGAGTAAATGTGGCATGTTACACATCTCTATAGCCTCTGTGTACTTCTTGAAAGCCCTCATTAGTCATGAAAGGATCAGTTATATTGTCCTTGATGTGATCTTGCATACTGCAATATATCCATTCTCTTTGAAGTCCTTTATCACATGATACATCCAATGCATATGTTTACTCTTCTTGTGAAATATTTGTTCCTTAGCATTATCTATCACTGTAGTATTATCACAGTACAACATTATCAGCTTACACATGCTAAGAACGACCTCTAGATCTCTAAAAAACTTACAGAGCCACATAGCTACTTTTAAAGTTTCACTAGCTACCATATACTCAGTCTCCATCGTTGAATTTGAAGTGCAATTTTGCTTGACACTTCTCTAAACAATGATGCCTCCTCCCAAAGTAAACACAGATCCTGATGTCAATCTCTTCAAATCCAAACAAGATTGAAAATCAAAATCAGTGTATCCAAGAGATATTAGATTCACACTAGAATACACTAGCATATAACCTCTAGTCTTTCTCAAGTACTTAAAAATATGCTTGACTGCAACACAATGGTTGGGTTCTAGATCCAACTGGTATAGACTCACAATCTTAATTGCAAAACATATGTCAAGTCATGTACAAAGCATGGAATACAGAGACTATCTACTGCCGAAACATACGGCACCTTTTTTTCTCAGACTTTGGAGAGTCTTTCTTAGAAAAAGTAATTCTAGATCTTGATGGTTGCCCACCTTTCTTAGAATTCTATGTTCCATACTTTTGCAGAATCTTGTCTAGTAGATAGCTTAGGATAAAGCTATCATTATGTTCTTTCTATCTCAAAAGATTTGGATGCCCAGAACATAATTAGCTTCATCCACATCCTTCATGTTAAACTACTTAGTCAACCATAATTTGACCAATATGCCCCAATGTCATTGCCAACAAGCAGAATGTCATCTACATAGAGTAGTAGAAAAACCATCTTCCTATCCATAATATGCTTGTAAACACATGGTCTGTCCATGTCTTATTTGAACCCATAAGTCTTGATCACTTAATCAAATCTTATGTTTCAAGAACGGGAAGCTTGCTTAAGTCCATAAATAGACTTTAGTAGCTTACAAAACTTATTCTCTTGAACCTTAGCTTTGAACCTACCCATTTGGCTATACCATATAAATGGTTCATCAAGATAGCCATTCAAGAAGGTTATTTTGATATCCATTTGCTAAATCTCGTAATCATAAGCAGCGGCAATGGACAAGAGAATGCAAACATACTTAAGCATAACTACAGGCAAAAAGGCTTCCTCATAATAATTCCTTCCTTTGCATGTATCCCTTTGTTACTAGTCTAGTCTTACAGGTTTTGACTTTCCCATCTACACCTCTCTTCCTCTTGTTGATCCATTTATATGCTATGGGTTTTATCCCTTCGGGAAAGTCCACAAGCTCCTAGACTTGATTAGTCTTCAAAAACTTCATCTCAATGTTTATAGCTTTTGTCTAGAGTTTTGAATCAACATTCTCTATGACTTCTTTATAAGTGTAAAGATCTCTGTCATGATCAACCACTTCAACCAAACATATACCTTTTGGGTTGGCGCCTAATCCTCCCGCTACACTAAAGCTTCCTATATTGTTGTTCGGTCGATTTTTCTATGTTAATTGGATTGCTTTCAACTAGAACCCCCAGAGTGATTGAATCACCCGCCAACTACTTGAGCATTACTCTACTAAGAGGTTCAAAGTCATCCATGTAACTTTCCTCAAGGCATGTTGCATTTGTTGAAACAACGACTTTATTTTCTTTTGGGTTATAAAAATAACCCCGTTTTGTCCTTTTTGGAAAATCTACAAATGCACACACTTTTGAATTTGCTCTCAACTTATGCACTTCCTTGTCTAGGACATGAGTAGGACATCTCCATATGTAAATATGGTTTAAGTATGTCTTCCTACTCGTCCATAACTCGTGAGGAGTTTTAGAAACCGATTATGAAGGCACATTGTTCAAAACATGACATGCGCTTTGTAGTGCATACCTCAAAAAAGATAATGGCAATGTGGAATAACTTATCACTGACCTAACCATGTCCAACAAAGTCTTATTCCTTTTTTCAGTGATGTCATTTTGTTGCAAAGTGCATGGCATAGTCAAATAGGATAAAATCCTATTTTATACTCAGTGTCTTAAAAACTCATCAGAAAGGTACTCTCTACCTCCATCGGATTAAAGTGTCTCTATGGGTTTATCTAATTGCTTCTCCACTTCAGCCTGAAACTTCTTAAACTTGTCAACAGTTTTTCTCTTATGATGCATTAGATAGACATACCCATATCTGGAGTAATCATCAATAAAAGTGACAAAATACTCAAACCCTCCTTATGCCTTGATGTTCATGGGACCACAAGCATCACTATGCACAATTCTAGAAACACTTCGGCTCCATTACCCTTAGACTCAAATGGCTTTTTGGTCATTTTGCTCTCTAAATAAGACTCACATTGTGGAATAGACTCCACCTCAAATGATTTAGAAGTACATCCCTTACCAACTTTTGAATCCTCTTTAAGTTAATGTGACCTAATTGCAAGTGCCAAAGATAAGTCATATTAGAGTGAGAAATCTTAAGTCTTTTAGAGTTATCATTTATCTTAGTGTTCAATAGTAAGTCCATTTTAGATTTGATAAAATATAAGTTTTGCATCCATCCACAACATATAAAAGATTTGTTTTTATGAATCACAACTTTATTATTAAAAGAACATGAGTAAGAATCCTTAAATAAACAAGCGACATAAATTAAATTCCTTTTAAGTTTAAGAATATAAAAACAATCTCTCCAAACAAAACTCCTATAACTATCAAAATAAAGATGGACATCTCCTATTGCTTCAGCTAACACTAAGGATCCATTACTCATCCGTAACGTAAATTCGTCATATAGCAAACTTCTTGTTTCCTTAAACCTCTGCAGAGAAACACAAACATAATTTGAGCTCTCTATTTAGTTACACTTATGTATCTAAAGGGTTGAGCACTCTAGTTTTCCAATTATAGGATAATGACTATAAGAAAATATTAGAAACTCTACAAAAGAGCTATGGATTCCATTTCAATGAATAACAAGTTTATGTCAATCAAGAGTCATGTATCTAATGTACTGGCATGCATACCTTTGTATAATTTAGGATGTCACCTTTTGGTACATTAAAGAACACAAGTTAGGAATACATCACAATTAATTCATTTTGGGATTAAAATATGACACATATGATTGTCTAAAGAATTGACTTAAACATACTGAATTATTAATCAAGTCAATTTAGCTTTTGTCTTGATCTAATATGTCGTCACCTATGACAATATGCCAATGTTTCTACTCGCGGAGTCTACCTCCGATGACTAAGACAAGCCATCTCCTATTCAAGATGTAAACAACATAACAATCTTTACATGAATAAAGTGTCTAAATTTATTCTCTCGATTGTGGATCTATTTATTTAGACTATCACTTTTAAGATTCATGTCTTCCGTATAATCTATTTATCATAGGCATGATCTTAAAAGTTTAGATTGATAGTCTCAGACTTTGGTTTGCTTATTAGATATTCAACAGGAATAAACATAAAAAGGACATATTTGATGTCCTAACCCTCATATATATTAATGATATCCTGTTATTCTCACCAGATATCCAATCCCATCAAAACCTTTTGGCCCAATTCATTGAGATCACAGAGGCCCATGGAATAATGTTGTCTGAAAAGAAGATGATTATTAGACAACCCAAAATTGATTTTTGGGTATGACATTATCCAATGGACAGTATGAGCCCCAACCGTATATAGCCCAAGAATTGTTGAAATTCCCAAAAGTAGACTTTATAAAAACCCAAGTCCAACAGTTTCTTGGCATCATCAACTACCTCAGAGATTTTGTCCCAAGAATCTCAAGGTATGTCAGTCCTCTCACTTAGCTTTTGAAAAAGGACCCTCTGACATAGTCACATGAACATACTACAACCATAAAGATGCTAAAGCAATGCATGTAAGACTAGCCCCCACTCCAGATTCCCTCACATGGGAAAAGGATTCTCTAGACAGATGTAAGTGACAAACACTAGGGAGCTATCTTACTCAAAGAGGATGAAGCAAAGAAAAAAAGAATTTGTGGGTACAAAAGTTGTCACTTTAAAAATTCCCAGCTACATCACCATTCCACCTTCAAAGAACTTTTGGCAATAAAAATGGGAATCATAAAGTTTGAGTTCCACCCCATCGATCATCATTTCTTGGTTGTAATAGACTTTATAGCGTTAGCAGGTATGATCAAATTTAAAAGGAATAAGGCCATTAATGTACAATTATTTAGATTGGCCACATGATTTGATCAATATTCCTTTGATATTAAACATATTAAAGGAAAACAAAACATTATTCTCAATTACCTATCTAGACCGTCTATAAATACCATTGCCAAGAACCACTATCAGACCACCAAAGAAAATCAGACCCACTCTACAACAACCACACCACTGATTTTCACAATGACTACGTCTTTAACTCCTTCTTTACTCCCCAAAGATGCCTATAAAATCTTAGAAGGAAAAAATACTAGAGAAAAAGCAACCACAAGAGCTTTGTTCATGCAAAACCACCTTATTAAGAAACTGGGTCCCCCAATCTACCATGACCTTGGTATCTATCCTGAATACCCTTTTGCAAAAGTGATTCCTTTTCGAGATGCCTTGTTATGCCAAAGCCAATTGCCCATTTTTTCTATTACCTAACCAGTGTCTTCACTATAGCCATAAAAGTTCAAACCATTGCTACTAGAACTTATATTAGAGCTTTTTAAGACAAAGATAACTTTGAGCAAGCATACAAAACCCAGATGGATGTTTTGTCATGGTTTGCTCCATTATCACAATGGGATGAAATCCTCATAGAGGAATGGGAAAAGGTTCGAGGACCAAGACAGGTTTTCTTATATCCTAGAAGGCCAGAAGACTTCATTACTCCTTTGCAATGCTACACAATCCTCTTTGTAAGTTTATCTTGCAAACTTAATAAAGATGATTCCATCACTACTAATCTAATGATTGAAGTCTATGGATCCAGCGAAGAACCCATAGAAAGCATTGGAAGAAAACCACGAGAGATTCAGAAAATCCTATTCATAAAAAACCAGACTATCCCAAATCAGATATGGCCAACACCAGATGAAGACGCTCTATGGGAACAGTTTCCTCCTGACTACAACAGGAAGATTGAAAAGGCGATATGACAACACTCTCAGGACTCATCTAGTACTAATGATAGTCAAGACCCAAAGCTTTACATAAAGACAGATACTCAAGGGGTCCTTTATAAAAATCCAGGCTTTATAGATTCCCAGGACCCATATCTTTTAAGCAATTTGTCCATTGCTGAGTCATCCACTTCAGAAATCTTATGGTCGTGCTATGAAGTGTATCCCCCCATGGATGATGATAAGGTAGAAGAAGCTCTAAGAGATGCAAAAGAATGGTCACAGTGGTCACTTACTGACCTCACCTATGATACAGACTAAAGCAGATTCCCCGACAACACCACATGAAGTTTAAGTCAAAAGATTCCCATCCAACCTAGCTTTTGACATGTCCTCATTTAGCTTTTGTAATGCGTGTCGAGTCATGCTTATCTTATCTTTTTACTTTATGATTGGCCTGTGTGTATTGTAATCCTGTTGTAATCTTATCACCTAGAGTTCTATATATAGAGAACTCAGTGTTTGTTGTAATCAGACTTGAAGTTATCCTGTAAAAAGGTTTCTAAGAAATAAATATCAGTGTGTTTCAAAATAAGTTTTTAAATCTCTTGAGTAGAAGGAACCTTATAACAAAACAGAAAGTAGATCCTTAGCACTTCAATTCAACGGATTAAGTCTCCAGGCTAAAATATCAGCAATAACAGCTGTTAATCCTAGACAAGGCTATAAATCTCCACTATAAGCAAAGAGGACGATCTAGGAGTCAGCAAAAGTCTGAAGGTTACATGTGTCCATTGATTGTATATTTCAGACAAGGTCTCAAATCCTGTCTTATCCACCAACTAGTCTCATCAACACCAAGCTGCCCCAATTATAACTTAGGTACAACTTGGTACCCACTAAGTAATTGATGGAAATTGTGACTCTGGAATTGTACGTTTTACTCTCTCTGTGTGACATAATCTTTAAAAGGTAAAGATATAGGAATTAATTCTAAAAAATTGCAGTTGTGTTGTAACTCGTAAGGACAAGTCGTTATCAACTGCTATATGTACTTGATCTCTCTCTCTTTAAAGATTCCTACGATGCGATTTAAAAAAATGACTTAACATCAATGAAATATATTAGTTCTTTGTTTTACCACAGTTAAATCTGTAATTTTGTTTAACTAGATTTAATATTATTTCTTTGTTTTACCGCCGTTAAATCTGTTTTTTTTTTTTTTTTTTTTTTTGTCTAGTTGTTAAATCTATAATATAAATAATCACTATCCATATGAGGTTATATTTTGTTTGTTATTTTATTTCTTGACGTGATTTTGACAACACCAAGCTACTCGAGACAATTACTATCGATATGACGTCTTAATTATAGAATGACAAAATTACATCAAATTAATGTTCTCTTCTCGGATATGCTCTTAAATCAACGGGATGATTTTGGGTACTATTTTTTTTTTAAATATTTCAAGTGGAAGAAGAGAGAACTCTCATTACAAAGTTTAGCATATTTTAACTAGACTGGCACTATAAAAATTGAAGAAACAACTACATAAAATGTCCCCCAAATAATACCACTTATTAAAATTGTTCTCCTCTTTTTCTTTTTTTAAAATTATCCTTTTTTTATTTTATTTTTAAAAATACTAATTATATATTTACTATCTTGCCCATTGCAATTCACTATCTAAAATTAAAAACCTTAATTTTCCCTCTCTATGGGGCTCTCTTCTTCCGGTCTCTCTCAGCTCCTCTCTTTCTCTAAGTCTCGACTTGCTTTCTCTTTCCTCTCTTTCTCTTAGCTTCCCTCGCTATCTCTCCTCTATTTTTCTTTGTCTCCTTCGGTCTGTCTCCTTCTTCAGTCTCTGCCTCCTTCGAACTTGATTCCTCATCTCTGTCATCGTCCTTGCCTTCGCTAATGCCTCTATCAGAGTTGCGATCATCTCGACTGGCAACTCTGTCTTCATCGTCGTTGAAGACAAATTCGCAACGTAATAAGGAGGCCACAAGGAGGCAATCAGACTTCTGACTAGTGGTGCCAAGAGAGGTGAAACGATTGAGGCTAAGATTAGGGATTGAGCACAGAGGTCCTTCGAGCGGCTTCCAAGGTCTGTAATTACCGGATGAGCATCTCTGTCATCATCCTCTTCCTTGCCAACACCTCCACTGAAGTCATCATTGTTTTGACAGAGGCCTTCATCTTTGTCGCCACCAATGACGAATTCGAAGCACGATGAGGATGCCACAAGGAGACGATTAGACTTCCAATTGGTGGCAGCAAGAGAAGTTGAGAAGCGATTGAGGCTAAGATTGGGGATTCTGAGCATGGAGGTCCTTCGAGCGACTTCCCAGGTTTATAACTACCAAATGATCACCGAAAGATTCTAGTATATCGTGTTGGTCGTGGAGTTTTGATGGCTGTGTTGTTGTCTTTTCTGTATGTGAAATTGAAGCCGCAATGGAGAACTCAAAGAGTGCTTCATAATGATAAGGAGTTTTTCATTCTTAATCTGAAAGAGAAAGACAAGGTTAGCATTTGGTTGTTTTCCAAAACGAGATTTAAACTGTGAAATTTTTATGAAAATTCTAAAGCAGATTTCAGTTAATTTGATTCTTAATGAATTAGAACAATTCGAATTGTAATCGATGTGCAAAAGGTCAGCTAGCTGCTAGTTCAGATTGGCGAGATGAACGAGGCTTTATCAATGCGATGCTTGGTTTAGTTGCTCTGTTTTTCACACTTGTTTAGGTTTTCTTCTCTAACTTGGAACCTACTAAATTAGCATTGTGAAATGAAATTATGAAATGGAAATTAGCATTGTAGCTTGATTTTATTAGATATGTGATATTTGTAAGATTAGTTAGAGATTTGAATTTGCTATTAGTATTTGAATAAAACCTGGCAGGTTTTGGAATAGAATTTGGCCGATTTCGGTGATTTTTCGAATGGAATCTAATGGGTTCCAACTAGTCTAGGGATAGAACTTAGCAGGTTTTGGCAAGTTTCGAAACAAATTCTGGTAGGTTCAAAAAAATATGTTGGAATCTGATAGGTTCCAAGTTTAACCTACCAGGTTACACAACTTGACACTACACCAACGACCAGAGGTAGTTGACACTTCTTTGTTTCAAAAACAATTGTTGGAACCTAATAGGTTCTAAGTTAGAACTTTGTGGGTTATAATCTGACGTCCTGCTCCGACGACTGGAGACCGGTTTTGGCAGGTTCCACCATGGAACCTAGCAGGTTCTATTTTGACATCTTGCATGAGTGAGTGAAGGAAGTGTAATTTTTTAACGATCCTACTTATATGGCCGTTACTTAATTACGTAATCGTAAACTTAAACATACATTAATGTAAAGTGCTCAAATTTTGGAACAATTTTTTTAAAACGAAATAATAATGATTATTTCTTAAAATAATTCGTCTAAAGAAATAATAATTATTTCTTAAGACTTAATCCTTTAAATCTATCGTAATGATAATTTATGAAATGCTTTATAATAAATTTCGTAAATTTATTCTTTTAAATATAAAGATAATTATTTAAGATGTTTCGTAAATTATTTCATAATTATTTAAAACTATTTCTTTTGAAAACATTCCTTAATTTAAATTAAGAAACATTCTAAATTAAAAAAAGGTATATTCTTTTTGACATAAAAATAATTATTTAAAACCTTTTATTAAATTGAAATAAAATTTAAAAACATTTCTAAAATTAATTGTTGTTTAAACTTTCTTAGTGGAATATTACATATATTTGTTGCTCAATCCGATGTAACATTTTAAAACTTAAAACTTTCTAAACAAAGGTTGTATGAATTTCAACCTTGGCTTTTGAAATATATTTGCGTAATTTCATTTACTTATTTTCACATATATAACTTCATAAAATTAAAATGCGCTTAATTTTGTAAAAAAAAAAATGCACAAAATTTCATAAACTTAACATGCATAAATATATTACATTTGCTAAGTGGTATATATTCCTATCTCCACATTTGTCCACCGTTCACTACTGTCCATCAAATGTTGCTGATAGGTTCTCTACTTATAACATGAACATACTTAAATGAGCTTTCGCTCAGTAAGTAGAAAGTTAAACTTATAAAACCTCATTGAAGAACATTTAATAAAACATACATGAACATTTTATGCCAGAATTATTGACTTGTTTTATGCTTAATTATTTAACCTTTAACTTTTCTTATTGATTGGGCTAGGGTGATCGCTCTGACTATGCATGATCCTCGGGAATTTAGGGTTTATAAGGTCCCCAATGGCACCGAGATCATAAATTGTACCAAATTGAGTCAAAACCTCTTTGTAAGTTGAGAGGTTGGTACGACATCCCAAACTTATTTTATTTATTTCAGTTTTTTTATTGTGTTTATGTAGTAGGACATGTTAGTACATAGCATCACAAATCTTAAATCATACAGTATAAATCATAATCATAAATTGTAAACATGCTGAACTTGAAAGTGAATAAGCAGTATAATTTATTACTACATATGTCACATATTGATCATAAAATAATCATAACATAATAAAATATGGCATGGCATAAACATAACAAATCATAATCATAACATGACTCAACACAACATATCATGACATCACTTGATATGACACGGCATAACATGGTATGCCATGTCATGACTTAACATAATACAACATATCATACATAACATATCATTGATCAAAATTTCATAATTTTTATGAAATATGCAAAGCTTTTGGTTTAAAAATTATTCATGCTATAGGCGAGATTCCTACTCACCTGGATTCCGAACTAAGCGAGTCTAGTTGTATCTGCTAGACATGTATGCCCTAATGGAGTAAAAATGTAATGAGTTTTTGGAGACATTTTTATCAATAAAGAATTTATTATTTATATACCAAATATTGTCCTCTTTACGTTCATATTTGTTGAATGTATGATAAGCAAACAATAGTCTGAG
>CAMOHE010051378.1:0-12142 GCA_946598075.1 Artocarpus hirsutus
TTTTTAGGAGAATGCCAATTTTTTACGACGGTTTTTTAAAAAACCGTCATGAAAAATTAGCATTCCACGACGGTTTCTTGAAAAACCGTCGTGGAATCGAAGGCTTCCACGACGGTTTTTTGAAAAACCGTCGTCGAAGGTGGAGCTTCCACGACGGTTTTTCAAGAAACCGTCGTGGAATGCTAATTTTTCACGACGGTTTTTACAAAAAATCGTCGTGAAAAATTAGCACTCCCACCGATCTCGCGCGCCAATTATTCTATTACATGACGGTAAAAAACTGTCGTGAAAACTCGGTCTTGTTCCACGACAGAAGTTTCCATGACGGTTTTTTAACCGTCGTGAAATTTTTCCACGACGGTTTATAACCGTCGTGGAATCCACATTTTGTACTAGTGGAAGTAGCAAAGAATGGTGCCAACCTGCGGGTTCGATGGGAGCCCGACCTTGAGCTCCACTAGGAGCTTTGGCTAGTCTCCATCGTAGATGTCCTGAGGAAAAGGACCGTGATGTCACCATGAAGCTCATCATTGGGAGGTCTTCGGCCACTGAAATGGCAATGCTTAGGTCAGATCAAAGCTGGACGTTGCAGTGACAAGTCCTGGCATGGCAGGCATGAGTGTGATCAAAAAAGGGCACTGCACGCAGAGAAATTGGAAAAGAATAAGATCTCTTCTTGATTACCTTGAGTAACTTAATGGACTGTTGGGCCTTATTTTAAACATGGACCATCATTTTTAACAGTAACCTAACAGTTTTTCCACAACAACTTACCTGATGAAATCCACCAATATTGGAGCTGAGAATTATGTAATTACAAGAAGATCTTTGTAATTTTTTACCTTATTTTTTATAGGCTGTAATTAATTATCCAAAAGCACCCAATCAAAAATCTATTATTTATTTTCATGTTATTATTTAATGTGATGATTGTGATAACATGTTCATGCACTATAACATGTCATCGAGGAAAGTGCCCACTCATAGTTAGTGTAACATAACATGCATACACTTGCATATTATTTCATATTTTATAAAGTTGTTTATAAAATGATTTAATATATGTTGGAATTAATTTAATGCGATTAAATTAAATGGGTTGATTTTATAGAATTTTATTTTATTTTATTAATAACCAAATAATGTGATTTTAGTTTTAATAGTTGTTACTAGGGTCGGTAATTCATGTCAAGACACGATAGCACGATACGAACTCGACATGAAAAAATGCAGGTTAAGGTTGGGAAAATAGGCCTTGGGTTGGAATTAGGTCAAACCTGTCTAACCTACACAAAAAATTGGTTGGGTTTAGATCAACCCGAATTAACACAAAATCAACTCACAATAACCTGCCAAAAACGTGTTGAAATCAGGTTGACCTGAAATTGACCTAAAAATTGTTAATCAACACGTGTAACCTGAATTGAGCCCGTGTAACCTTAATGCGACCCGTATAACTTGAAATTAATTTTAGGGTTTCAAATTAGTTGAACATTTGTTGTATATCCAACTTGACATGATTCTAATTTCTAGCATATTTGTTTTTATTAAACTTATACAAAGTTTTGTTAACTTTTTTTTTATGGTTTTGTTTTGTTGGGTTATTATTTATTTTGTAGGCTTATTGTTGGGTCCATCAGGTTTAGCAGGCTAGTGGGTCATGTTAACATGAACATGCACAAACTAGCATATAGATGGATTGCATGGGGTGGGTCATGTCAACTTGTCAACACGTCAGGTAGTGTCCGGGTTAGGCTTTTTTGACCCATTAGGTTACAGGTCGTGTTTAGGTTGGCATGTTCATCCTATAAACAAGGGCTCAACTTGACACGAACTCGACCTGTTGACACGAATTACTAGCCCTAGTTGGAACTTGGTAAAATTCATGTTAATTCTAAGTTATCTAATTTTAATTGTTTAATGTTGGGTGGCTTAGATAATTCATAATAAATTTAGATTTTTAGCAAATCTAGTAATTAATCTAAGTGTAAATAGGATGAGATTCTATTAATACACAAATAAAACCTAGTAATTAAAAGTTGGTTTTATTTACTAGATTTATGAAACATAGGATGCTTTGTAAGATAAAATACATAATGAGTGGGAAAAGTTAATATAACAATATAACCTTTAGTCTCCGCTATTAGCACAACACCGTGAGCTTTAGGTGGCGTCTTGCGACGCTTTGATTTTGTCCTTCCTACGGAGAGTGCCCATTTAAATTAATAACAAGGTTAACTTCCAAGAGGTCGGACTTTGTAATGTATTTTAGAGTTGACCTACCCTATGGTGGCAATTTTGAGTTAAGTTATTAGAATCTAAAATAGTGGGTTACACTCATAAAGATACAATTAATTTGTTAATTGTATCTTGACCAAAATAAATAGTTATTGAAAAATATAGAGAATATGAGATATTTTAAATATATTTATTAATTGAGAATGTCTCAATTCAATTTATAAATAGTCTCAATTCACTTTATTTATTAAAATTGAATAATCGTGGAATTAGTAAAATATTTTATGTGTTTTTCCATATGCATCATGCATCACATTTACTATTCCATAACATATATTTATGATGTTTATGCAACCGTTTAATTTATGTCATTTATTTATTTGTTAAAGCAATAATGTCTAATCCAATCAATGCTATTCTCTTAAATGAAAAATTAACTGGAGATAAATTTTTCAAGTGGAAGTGTAACATGAATATTGTACTTATTTGCAAAAACTACAAGTTTCTTCTAACAGAGAAATGTCCTCCATCACCTACTGTCAATGTCTCTCATAATGTACGAGAAGCATATGATGGTTGGATTGAGGCAAATAACATGATCCGTTGCTTCTTTTTGGCTGGCATGTCTGACACGCTTAGGATAAAGCATGAAAGCATGAAGCCATAAAGGTTGAGATGAATGCCAAAATAAAGGCAGGGGTCTCAGTCAAAGAACATGTTCTTAGGATAGTTAACTATCTCCATGAGGCCAAGGTAAACAAGACAGTGATAGATGAAGCCACATAGGTAGGGATGATTTTGGAAACCTCTTCCCTGCGCTTCTTCAATTTAAGAGCAACTAATTCATGAACAAGCTAAAATATAAAATGACTGAGTTGGTTAATGAGTTACAAACTTTCGAGTCTATTTCGAAAGAAAAGGCAAAAAAAGGTGAGGCAAATATTGCCGAAGCTCGACCTTCCTTTCTACTAAAAAGAACAAAAAGAGGAAGAAAAGAACTGAAGGAAGTAGTAAGTCTAAAAATGGAGGAAAACCTAAGAGGAACAAAAGCAACAACAACAAAAAGAGCTCAAAGGAAAATGTTTCTGTTGTGGTGCAGTTGGGCACTAGAAAAAAACTATAGGAAGTATCTTTAGGAGCTCAAAGAAAAGAAAAACAACGGTAAATCAATTTTCTTGTTTTAGAAGCTTGTTTAGTTGGAGATGATACTTCACCTTGGATAGTTGATTCAGGGGCAACTAATCATGTTTGTTCTTCTTTGCAAATAATTTGTTCTTCAAGCGAGCTTATCGAGGGAGTGCAAGCGATGGGAGTGGGAATAAGAGTGGTTGTTTCAACAAAAGCAATAGGAGTTGTTAAACTTTATTTTGAAAATAGGCTTTAATTTTGAACAATGTTTATTACCTACCTAGTTTTAGTAGAAATTTGATTTTTGTTTCCAAGTTATTTGAACAAATGTTTAATGTTTCTTTTAATGGTAATTATGTAAATATTTCTAAAAATGGTTTGGATATTTGTTTAGCACATCTAGAAAATGGGTTTTACATTTTAAGGCCCAACAAAAAATTATTGATTAATACCAAAATGTTCAAAGTTGAACAACCAAAACCTAAAAGGCAAAAAGTTTCTTCTGATGATGAAACATACCTATGGCACCTTAGGTTAGTTCATGTTAACTTTGATAGGATTAACAGACTAGTAAAGGATGGTCCTTTAAAAGGACTAAAAGTTAGTTTTCTACCAGTTTATGAATCTTGTCTTAAAGAAAAAAATGATTAAAAGGACTTTCTTAGCAAAAGACGAAAGGACCAAGGAACCACTTGAGCTAATATACTTAGACGTTCGTGGTCCATTTAGTGTGCAAGCATGTGGTGATTACGAATAGTATCATGTACCTAATGCAAAGGAAATTTGAGGCTTTTGGAAAGTTCAAAGAATTCCAAGTAGAAACTAAAAAGCAATTAGAAAAGTCGGTAAAGACTCTTCGATCTGATCGAGGAGGGGAGTACCTTGATACTGAATTCAAAGATTGTTTGATAGAACATGATATTCTATCACCTCACTACACCAGGAACACCATAACAGAATGGTGATGTTGAGATAAGAAATCAGATGTTGCTTGATATGGTGAGATCTATGCTCAACTATTCTTCATTACCCACTTCATTCTGGGGATATACACTACAAAATGAAGTATATCTTCTAAGCATGATTCCGTCTAAGTCTATTCCCAAACACCCTTAGAGCTATAGAATGGTCGTAAACCTAACATTTGACATATCCATATATGGAAGCATCCAACACATATGTTGAAAGGAAAGATTGGGAAGTTAGAACCACGTTCTAAAGTATGCATTACTATAGGCTAGGAATTCCACAATGGTTTAAAACCATCGTGAAAACTTCGATCATGGTATAAAAATCAAGTTTTCGCAACAGTTTTTTAATATCATGAAACTTTAAAATAGGCGTCAATTTAGGGGATGTGGGAGGACCTCGTTCACGACGGTTTTTCAAAAAATCATTGTGAAAGATTAAAGTTTCCATGGTGGTTTTCTTAAAAACCATCATGGAAACTTCACATTTCACAATGGTTTTTTAGAAAATTGTTGTGGAATTATGGCCCATGTACAACACTTCAACAATGGTTTTTTGCTAAACCATCATGGAAAATTAGTATTGCACAAAAAAAAGCCAAAATTTCTTATTTCCCAGGGGATGGCTAGTCCCTTATGTTATCCATTATAACAAGTCTTTGATTACATACAAAAATTGATGTATATTGAAATTACAAGGTATGTACAAGATCATTTATATTTGAGCTATGTTGCACAATCGTTTATTTACTATCTCTATCTAAAAATGACATACCTATTTATAAATTGTACCTACTTTAATCTAACTTCATTTATATACGTATGTATATAAATTTCTTTTTTTCCTAGGGCTTATATACCACAATTAATTATATCTCGCATGAAACCTAGAATAAAAAAGTCATATTCTACATTTCCTTGTTGTCTTGGACACTTATATTTGGAATATAATATTCCGTTCAGTCGGAATGTGACATCGCTTCCTACTTAAGCTTCTAATCATTAAGCGCCCTAAAAATATGTCATGATTAAATTAATTAATAGACAATATAATTATGTAAAACTCAAACGGTTAATTTTATAAGAGAACATTAATACTTACAATTTCGTGACTGATACAAAATCATCACGTGGTGGGTGTCAGAGGGGATCAAACCAATATATTTGGTCCTCCTATGGTGAAATAAGTACCAACATTCAATGTTCTCCAACATATTATAGCACAAAGAATAATTTACCCTTTGGTGCTTGAGCTAATAGGTGGAGGAGTGACATGGTGTGCTCTCTGCAATCACTCTGTAGGTCTCTTGAAGCACTTGAAACAATCGCTGGAGATATGAAGCCGAATTTGTGCACCTTGCCTTGAAGTTCACAATATTCTGTCAAAAAACTATAATAAAAAACAATATAGTTAATTATTTGAAAGCACCTTACAACTCTACCTATATTTTAAAAATTAGGAATTAAGGATAAAGTTATAACCTGAGGTATACCATGATATAGTTCTCCTTGATTTGATCAAAGTTGATGAAGTAGTAAATGTCTTCATACCCCACATAGATAGGCAATTCATTGCCAGTGACATTTACTAGTATCGGTACTAAATCATCAACCAGTCGTGCATGAAAGAATGTGCATGTAATGTCAGCTGCATAAATTCTAGAGGTACTGAAGAGAAGTTAAATGCAGGCAGTGGCTCATTCGCAACAAGTTGTTCTTGTTCTTGTTCTACCTCAGGTTGTGATTGTCTTACTTTTGTAGAGCTTTTCTTTTTTTGGTGTTTCTTTCCCTCTAGATCTTGTGGAATGTGGCTAGGTGCTTGACTCGTATTCGTCATTGCGATGACTGCAATTAACCTCTTCAGCCATGCGACGAAGCTTTCGTGGCTTCACATGTACATCTCAATGGTCGTGATTCATTAGTTTTAAAATAGATTGATGTTTTGTTTTTTAAAACATATATATATATATATATTATACATAAATGTACTCAAACGTGTTTCATTCAAAAAAAAAAAAGAAGAGTAACATGGAGGTGTTTTTAAGCACCTCCTCCACATACCTGATTATGGGTGTATGTGGTTCTCCCACTAAAGTGTTTAGTGGGCGGTTTTTAAATTTAAAACTTAATTAAAATTAATAATTACCTGCTCATTTATAAAAAGAAAGAGATATCAGTTATCTCAAAACTTTTGTACGTGATAATTCCACTGTGTTATGTTATGATGTAATGTTATGTTATGATAAAATTATGATTTATTATATTTATGTCATGCCATGTCATGTAATGTTATAAATATGTAATGATCAATATGTGGTGTATGCAATATTTAAATCATATTGTTTAGTCACTCTCAAGTTAAGTATATTTACGATTTATGGTTCATGATTTATGTAACTATGATGCTATGTAGTAACATGCCATACTGTATACACACAATAAAATAAGTGAAATTAATAAGACAAGTTAAGGGTGTTGTACTAACCTCCCAACCTATGGGGAGGCTTTAATACTGATTATGATCTTGGCATTGTTGGGACCTCGTGAACCCTGACTTCTTGAGGATCGCGCCTAATGGTACGATCACCTGGGCCCAATCAATAAGATAAGTTATAGCTGAAATAATTTAGCATAAAAAAAGTTAATAAGCAAGCAAAAAATATTCATGCATGTTTTTATTTAAATGATTTTTAATCATGTTTTGCAAGACTAATTTCCTATTTGCTGAGCAAAAGCTTATTTAAGTATGTTCATGTTGTAAGGTAAGAAAATTTGTCAACGACACTTGATAGGCAGTGGTGAGCAACGGACAAATGATGGAGATAAGAATAGATACCACTCACGCAAATGTAATATTTCCACAATTTAGTTTAAGAAATTATGCACGTTTTTATTTTATGAAATTATGAATGTTTACATTTTACGAAAATTATGTACGCATATGTAAGTAAATAAAACTACGTAATTATGTCTTAAAAATAGAGATTGTGACTTTACAATCTTGGTTTAGAGAATTTTAATGTTTAAAAATGTTGTAGTAGAAAATACAACAAATACACAAATATTTTCAAGTAAGAAAATTATAAGATTATTTAGAATTAAAAAAATGATTATAGGAGTTTTATATTAAATTAAAAAAGATTTTTATGAATATGATTTATGAATATGCCATTATGAAAGTTTAAATAGTTATGCTATAAGAAATTATATTTTAGACATAAGAGAATAGATTATAAGAAATTGCTCATTGTTAAGAAATGTTATATGAAGTCTATGATAGATTAAGTAAGGATTTTTGTTAAGTTTGTTTTATGAATTTATTAGTATGAAAGTTTGAAAGGAAATGTTTTTAAGAACTAAGATGTTAAATTTAAGTAAGTGAATTATAAGTAGATATTATTGTGTTAAGGTTTAATGGAATAAGTTGTAAGTTATCAATATGTTTATTTTAAAATATTAAATTATAAGAAAATATAATGATAATATTAAGAAGGATTTAAAAGGTGTTTAAATTATAAACTTATTATGAGAGATTAAAAGAATATCTTTAAGGAATTATATGTTAGACTTAAAAGTTTAAGTTATAAGAAAGCATTATGTTAGTTTGAATATAATAAATTATAAGTAAAATATATAGATAATTTTTAAGAAATTTTTAAAGAGCAATTAAAAAAAGATTTTATTTCAACATTCAATTTAGAATTGTTTTTGAAATAGTTTTATTTAAATTAAGAGATGTTTTAAAAGTATTAATTAAATAATTATCCTTATGTTTAAAAGAAAAGTTTTGAGGAATTATTACGGTTATGTTTTAAGAAGTTAATATATGATATATGTAATGAATTAAGTCTTTAGACATTATGATTATGTTAAAAAGTAATAACTATTATCACGTTACAATCACGTTTAAGAAATTAATATTACTTTGTTAGATTTATGGAATTAAGTTTTGATAAATGATTATTATTTCTTTTAAGATTATATGTTAACAAATCTTTATCATTAAGATTCCATTTTAGAAAAAAAATTTATTCCGCAAATTTAAGTACCGTACGCCAATGCATGTTTAAGATTATGATTATGTAGTTAAGTAACGGTCATGTAAGTAGGGTCATTACAAGAAATAAATGAAGTGACATTCATAATTATTTTGGCTGGTTATATGTATTATGAATACTTTAATAAATATAAAAAAATTCATGATTGTTTATGTGATTATAAGTTTTGCATATAAGTGTTCTATACTTAGGGATAAAATTTATAGATAATAATCTAAATAGTCTGTAAAAGTAATTAAAGTTTGGAATCTTTAATTGAATATTTCAAGTGCAGTCCAATCTTATTTAGAATGAAATAGTCTTATCCATGCTATTAATGTAGAAACATTATATTGGAGATACTTTATATAATGATATTACATAGGACTAGATCAATTAAATTATGAATCTCTAATAGTCATCCGTTACAAAAAAAACATTTAAATTTATCACTATGATGATCATATATATAACAGTTTTAATCCTAAGTATTTATTAGACTCCTATTTATGACATTATGTTCTTTTACTTACATGGGAAGATTTTTCAAAAGGTAGATCATAACTTAGCGTCTTAGAAACATGATGGAATAAATGGCTGGTGAAAATAATATTATACAGATAAAGAATCCATTCTTTACTTATGGAAGTTAGAAAAATAGTTTTCTTGAGTGGTGATTCAAGATTTGAACAATACAGCGCTCATTCATAATAAGATTATGAATTACCTGTTTATTAGAGAATTATTGGAACTCAATAATAAAGATATAATAAGACAGGTGAACGTAAATCAAACGTTGCTCTTATTATGAACTATTTATCGAGGATTGACTTATATGCAATGATTAAATTTATGGACTACTTCTAATTTTCTTTGAGTAATTTTCACTATAATTTTAAGAGTTCAATTTTAGGGTTTTAATGGAGCAACACTAAAATTAATAAATTTGGCACATTTAATTAAAGAGTTTAATTAATTGTCAAATTTGTTAGAGCTTGAATTATAGGCACATAGGTTCCCAATGCCACCTTTATAACGCTGTATTGGATTTAATGCATAGAATGAATTATACATATTTAATTTAAAATTATTTAATTCTAAATTAATTATTTCACACTAAAGATATTAATCTAACACAAAAAATGTCATTTATGGCATATAATATAATGTGATAAATATTGTCACATTTAACTGAGCATTAGTTAGTTGATTAATTGATAATATTTAATTAATGAGATTAATTAAATATATTTTAAAATAAATAATTAATAATATTTGAATAATAAGATTATTTGAATATAATTTTAATTTTGTATATGACACATGTGTGATGAGACCAGATCTTGTTTATTCCAACATGGACACAAAATTAAATAATTTATTAATTAATTTAAAATTGATTTTAAATAAATATGATTTATTTTTGAATTTACATATATATGATTTACTTAAATTAATTAAATATAATAATATGTATCCACGTTCAAGTTTGTTTTTTTAGGACAAATGTATTATATATATATACATATATATATATATATATATTAAACACGTACAATATATGGAACATATTTTATTTTTTGAATATATATATATATATATATATATGCATGTACACTTAAATGTACGTATTTCAAAATTAAAAAAAAAAGTAGAGGTGCTTTTAAAGCACCTCCTCCAAATACCTAATGTGAGTTTATGTGATTCACCCCCTAAAAAGTTTACTGGGTGGTTTTTAAATTTAAAATTAATTAAAAACAACAAAAAACTACTCAGCCATAAAAAGAAATAGATGCCAGCTATTTCATATATATACGTGATATTTTTTAGAGTATCTAGAGAGAAAAACTAAGAGTTCATTCTCTAAAGAAAAAATGTTTGCCATCTCATATGTTGAGTATATAACAGATTTAGAAAAGTGCGAGATTAACTTATTTTTACAGTTTGACACCCACTTATTGTTCCATTGGTATGGTGGGTTGGCTTGGAAGATCTTAGTGTCAAAAAGGAAGGCTATGATACCTTAATAGGACTTCAAAAGACTTGAAATAAATTCTTCAAGCTTTGTATATTTAATTGAAATTATATAGCTATTCCCAATAAATAAAGTTTTTAGAAAATTTTTGTTTGTCAATCAATCCATATCTTCCATTGCGTTTTTAGTTTTTATTCCTACAAATGACATCAGAGTGGGTTATATTGTTGGACAAGTAATATGCAGTAGAATTTTAAAAATTTTATACCAGAGTATTTTCTAAAACACAAGTTGGATACCTTAAAACACAAGAATTTTCTAATATGCAGCAGAATTTTAAAAATTTTATACCAGAGTATTTTCTAAAACACAAGAATTTTTACAGTTTGACACCCACTCATTGTTCCATTGGTATGGTGGCTTGGCTTGGAAGCTCTTAGTGTCAAAGAGGAAGGCTATGATACCTTAATAGGACTTCAAAAGACTTGAAATAAATTCTTCAAGCTTTGTATATTTAATTGAAATTATATAGCTATTCCCAATAAATAAAGTTTTTAGAAAATTTTTGTTTGTCAATCAATCCATTTCTTCCATTGCATTTTTACTTTTAATTCCTACAAATGACATCAGAGTGGGTTATATTGTTGGACAAGTAATATGCAGCAGAATTTTAAAAATTTTATACCAGAGTATTTTCTAAAACACGAGTTGGATACACTATATGCATAGATTAATTAGATCTTACTAACCTCGTTTGTCAAAAAACTCCTGCAATCTGTGAAGAAAAAGGCATTCTAAAAGATCCTCAACTAATTAGTCTTCTTTGCTATTTTCTATCCACGATTAGAGTGTACGTGGGCACATAACATATCGCTCTTCCCAAGTGACTCTCCTTCCAACCAATTGAGGAAACGTAGAACTAAGGTTCATGATTTATGAATAATAGCTCTCATGGAGTTACAGAGACTCACGAACTAGAGTGCTCACTCTTAATTCCTCAGCTGATCTAAATAACTTACAAGTCTCACTCCCTATTTATAAAGGTTTGGCCTAGGGGCACTAGTACAAAATGTAGATTCCACGACGATTTATAACCTTCGTGGAAAAATTTCACGACGGTTAAAAAACTATCGTGGAAACGTCAGTCGTGGAAGAAGATTGAGTTTTCACGATAGTTTTTTACCATCGTGTAATAGAATAATTGGCGCGCGAGGTCGGTGGGAGTGCTAATTTTCTACGACAGTTTTTTGTGAAAACTGTTGTGGAAGGCGAAGCTTCCATGACTATTTTTTGTGAAAACTGTCATGGAAGCTTAGCCTTCCACCTTCCACGACGGTTTTTGACTAAAACCGTCGTGAAATTTTGGTATTTTTGAAAAAAAAATTCTTCCATAATTTCAATTTCCCACGGGATGGCCAGTCCCGTGTGTTATCCATTACATCAAGGCCCTAATTACATACAATAATTGAAGTATATTAAAAATTGCATTGTATTTATAAGATTGTTTTACATTTGAGCTATTTTGAGCACTTTGTTAATCTACTATGACGTGTACCTATCTAAAAAGCACAAACCTATTTACAAATTATACCCACTCTAATCTAACTTCATGTATATCTGTATGTATATAAAAATCTTTTTTTCCTACGGCTTGTATACCACTTGTAATTATATCCCGCATGAAATGTAGAATAAAAAAACCACATTCTATGTTTCCTTGTTGTCTTGGACACTTACGTTTAGAATATAACGTTTCGTTCGGTCGGTTTGTGACGCCGGTTCCCGCTTGAAGCTTC
>CAMOHE010051380.1:0-14737 GCA_946598075.1 Artocarpus hirsutus
ATTAAGTGTTGCACACCCTATGTTATGTTTATGTTTATGATGTCCCGAAGGTTGGACTTGTCATGTTTGGTTTGGGATTAGCTACCCCTCTCCTCTCATGACGGCGTGCCTATGATTATGATGTTTATGGCGCAACACTTGGGCCCCAAAGATAAAATGAATGAAGTTTTTAATATGGATAATGATGATAAAAGATATGTTCTATATAAAGCTGTGCCAAGTGTACTATTATGTTAATGATGATTATGTTTACAATGTTTCATAAAGATTTTCATAAAATGCTTATGTTGTGAGATAGGAAAGTATACTTACTAAGCTTTTGCTTACTTAGTTTATAATCATGTTGCAGATAAAGGTAAAAGGACTATGGAATATGTGGAGGGCGAGGACGGGCGTGTGGGCTATGAACGATGAATCGGAAACGAAAAAACGCCAAGAAAGAATAATTTTTTTTAACTATGTTTTTATTTCTTTGAATGCTATAATTTCCGCACTATTAAGTAAAAAGACTTGTTTTACATTTATTTTGATTTTTTAAAAGTTCAGTATACCAAATTGTTTAAAACAGATTTTAAAGTTTGTTTTGAAATTTTGTTTGAATTATAGTTTTGTTAATTTGGCATTGATGAACCATGAAAAAAAAAAGATTTGAAATATTTGGAATATTTAAAAAAAAAAATTGTATGCATGGATCATGGGATATGTTTATCAAATTGTGTCTAAATTTAAATGGTCTATTTTATCAATAATGATAACAAAAATGAAAGTAATGATTATTCTGACGTCTATAAGGAGGCGTTACATTAGTAGCACAAATCATTATGTTGTGGGTGAATAAATCAGAGCATTTAAGGTAAAAAAAATTCACAATGATGAATGATTTATTGAAGAACTAAATGGCCCATGCAAATTTACAAATTTCTGGTATTAAAAGTGCATGAAGTCAACTTATAAACATATCACCCTGAATACGGAAATAAAAACAAGAAGTCAAACGTATAGAAAGGCGCCCAAAATTAAACATTGGGCATAATGGGCAATCTGCATCATTAATAATTATAAAGAAGATAGAATTATAATATTTTATAGAAGTAGACAATTTTAGACTCAATAGATTTAAAATAGACAATTTGAGTAAATACTTCAGAATTATAACAAGTACACAAAAAATCCACACAAAAGAAAAATTAAGAAGAAAAGAAAAATATGGAGTTAAGGAACCATCACAAAAAATACAAAAAACTTACAAAAAAACCGAATTCAAATAATATAATAATTTTTCATTGAATATAAAGGAAAATACAAAAAAAAGGGGAAAAAAAAAAAGAAACCTCCGCACATGGGTAAGCTTTCACCAGAGTTAAGGAAAAAGATCCACCTTGATCGAAGTTTTCTCTACAAGGAGATCCATGATGAGGGTGTGGTGGTTGGCGTGGTGGATCTATGATAATAGATAGGGAAAATGATTGATGTGAAGAGGAGGAAATTATGACTATATGTCACAACCCATCTTTTTATGAGTTGTGGTTTAACATTTTTCTTACTTACGTTTCTATAAAAATCTTAAAAATACTTTTTTTTTTCAATAAATATATTACATATACATACTAAAACTGCTTTTATAATTATATGTATAACTACACAAACAACTTTCTTTTTAAAACATTACTTATTTGGCATGTCCAAAAGAGGTTTTGTCTTACTTAACCATATTATATCATTTATACATTAAGATCCAAAATAACTTAAAATACATAGCAACGGAAACATAGCTATGATGGTGTCCACACCCTGGTCTGCACAATACTCACATTCCCCCACCAGCTCATCAGTATGTTCATTTTGATCTTCTAGTGGAAATTCCTATAGCATGAAATAACTAGGTGAGCTTATGCTCAGTAAGTCCAAACATAGCCCACATGAATCTTATACAAACATGCACGATCCATTTATGTTTTTTTATGAACATTCCTTATTCTTGTTATATCTTGTCTTTCATTACTGCCCAAGTGCTCGTACCATATATGCACATAGGTCTTCGTAACACCGAGACCATAGCATAACTTTAACTCTAAACTCCCATTTACTTCGGAAGTTGATACGATACTTTTCTTAATTCTGGTGTTTTATTTACTAGTCCATTTATTTTGGTTATCATACTATGCATGATAATATACGTACATACTATGTGTGAAATATTTACACTTTTTAATTGTATAGCACACATAGGCATGTTTACATAAATACACTATACCCTTAAACCTACTCTTTCATACTGTAGGTGGGTTTAGAACTTACTTGTTTTTACTGATGAAAAGACTGTCTTCGAGTTTCCTTTGTTACTCGTCTAAGGACTTGTTTGGTCAATTATATCATTATTAGCCAAATCATCACTATTTAGCTATATGTCAATAAGGTATACTTTTCGATTACTTAAAGTTTGACTGTCCTCTTGTTTCATTGTGATCTTATAACTTCTAAAAAAAAATCCTTAGTAAGGTTGTTTTTCTCTATCTTATACGTTTCGGGGTCCGTATTGCCCATTTCATGAAAAATGACGTTTTTGCCCTCAATCAGCCGCTTTGAATTCCTATGCCCGACTTGACTAATTTAATGTGAAACGTAGCTTATTAGCATAAAAACAAGTGTTCAAGGCATCGGGTTACTAGTTTGTAAAAAAAACCCAAGTTAAACAAAGCTTTGCAATTTTATCCCTCATTTGAAAATTTTTGACGATTTCGCCTCTGGGACAAAAAATAATCTTTTTAAACCATTAGTCTTCATTTTTCAAGAGGATCAAATTTTCTCAAAGTATCATACCCTAATTCCTTTTGGAAAATGATGTTTTTGCCCCTAAAAATTTTCTTTCAACTTTAACATTTTTTTGTAAAATTAACCGAAGGTGATTTTCAACGAAGCGTTCGTGATTTTTAACTATTTCGTCGAAATATACAACTTTCATGTTTTGACTTTTTCAAAATTCCTACTGAAAAAGGTAGTTTTTGGCCTTTTTTAAGTTTTGCCGAGAATAAGAATTTTTTTACAATTTAGTCTCTAGGGTAATTTTGTAAAAATCTACTTTAACATAATACCCCCACTATTTTAAGCAGTTTCCAAAACCTCTCTAACAAATAATCTTGTTTGAAAATGTTAAACTTCATTCCTTTAAGAAATTACTCAAAGTTATAAATTTTTACCCAATTTCAAAACCATTCCAAACCTTAAGCACTTAACCTCCAATTACACCACTCATCACCATCACCCACTTGAAAATTACATAAACATGTTATAGTTTAACATAAATAATTACATGCCTTACTTGGAAAGCAAAACAACAAAGTCAAAACAAGCAACCATAAATCCAAGATTAAGGGCTAGGCTTTTACCAAAGAGAAAAGTGATGAGCTTGTGCACGTTCCTCACTTTGATTATGCCAACTTCCTAGGCATGTTCCATAACCAATAAAACTTTTGTCAAACTCCCTTAAAACCCAAGAAAACCCTAGAAAAGTTCAAGAAAAGTTTGAATCTTACCTTAAAAATTAAGAAAACCTTGTGTTTAAGACTTGGTCTTACTTGGAACTTGCTTGAAAGTGGTTATTGAAGGAATTGGTTTTGAACAAAATTGGGAGAGTGAGCCTATGGGGCAGCCGAATGTGGATGGGAGAAAAATAAAAAAAATTGACTTGTTTAAGCTTTATGTAAAGCTTATCTCATTTGGGTTTAAAGTGGTGAGTCACCACTTAGTGATGATTAGGGGGGAAAGTTGGCCTTTTGCGATTCGGCCACATTAGTGAATGTGGTGGCCTAATCAAAATCCCTAAAGTGTCCCCCTTGGTGGGACCCCGAAAATTTTATACAGTGTAATTTTTTACCATATAGTATTTTTCTTATACTGTTGAGGTGAAACCATTGGAAAATATATTGTTATATTGAATAAAATATCCTACCAATTCCTTAGTCCACTGTTGGAGTCAAAACATAGTATTTCCTGTATCTGTGTTTTTACCTTAGCAGTGTACTTACACTGTATTGAACCCCATTTACGTTGTTTTAAGGTTTTGACATACTTTTCTACTTTATTTTGATCTTAATCACTTATTAATTTATACCACAATATTATAATTAATTGTGATATAAAATTCGTTTCATATATATTATTTACAAATTTCTAAGCTTTTAAGCTCACAAAACTTATATTTAGTAATATCCAACATCACGTCAAGTTTATCGTGAAATTTCCTACTAACATTGTTTATTATACATTATCATAATTTTTACAAAAATACAATTTATAAGGGTAAATTCATTAATTAAATCCAATTAAATATTAGATTTTATTAATGCATTTCCCTTGGTCATTACACTATATCTATGGGGTGACCAAGAGAATTGGATGACAAAAAGGTACAGTAGAAGGACATCTTTGGTGGGATAATCAACCCTCATCTACATCGTAGTTGTGAAGAGGAGAGATTATAAAATCGTGGGTTTGGAGGTGGCCGAGAATAGCAGGAGAAAGTGAGAGAAATGTCATGGGTTTTGGAGGGAAAGAGGAGAGAGAAAAAAAACCTAATAAGCCCTATTTAGTTAAGGATATGTTAGTCTTTTTAGTCTAAATTTTTTACTGTCATATAGCAAAAATATTGATAGCTTTGCTCAATGTGGTATCATTTGATCCACCCTTAAAGATGTGGCAGGACAATTAATCATCTCCATTATAAAAGTAGAAAATTTTTGATTAATCTATTGATACCTTGTGGTGAGTATTGGGTTATGATTTAGAGAAAGCCAAATTGGAGGCCCATTTCAGCGATTCAAGCTTGTAGCCTAAACTTAATAGTGAGCAGAGCGAGCCCAACTAAGATAACACTCAAAATATTCATCATGCGTGATCCATGTTTGATTAATCTAACTTGAGACATCTGTTTTCTGTTTGATGTGCTCAATTCATATGGCCTGGATTGGATTGGTCCTACTTAATAGAAGGTAAACTTTGTCATTGTTATGGTCAAGCTCATCTTAATAAGAAATGATCCATTTAAAGTTAGAAACCACCATATTGGAGTTATAATTGTTAGACATGGTGTTCTAAGGAGTAAAATATTGTAATATGTTTTTGGAGATATTTTATTAATAATGAGTTTATTTATTATTCATATACCAAATATTGTCATCTTTATGTTCATTTCTGTTAAATATGTGATAAGCAAACAAAAGTTTGAGATTGTCGGTCTAAATCTTTAAGAATCATGCATATGATGGACATGTTATATACAAGACATGAATCTTAAAGGTGATAATCTAAATTATAATATCTGCAATTGATGGAATAAAGTTGGGCACTTCATTTATGCTAAGATGGTTGTGTTGTCTACATCCCTAAAGGGAGATGGCTTGTCTTGGTCATCAAAGTGGAACTCCATGAGTAAAAACATTGGTACATTATCATAGGTGACGATATATTAGATTGGGACAAAAAGTTGAATTGATTTGGTTAATAATTCCATTTGTTCAAATCAATTCACTTTAGACAATCATGCGTGTTGTGTCTTAATCTTGAAATAATTAATGGGTCCGTATTCTTGACTTATGTCTTTTGTCGTACTAAAGGGTGACATCTTGATTTAATGATGGTACGCATACATAACTCTTGATTGACATAGACTTGTGGTTCATAGTTATGGATTCCATAGCTCTTTTGTAGAGTTAATAATATTTGCTTATATGCATTATCATGTAATTAAAAGACTACAGCGTAAAACCATTTGGATACATAAGTGTAACCGAATGGTATACTATTTATAAATAGCAAGTATTCCAATGGTGTGATATGGAACGTAAAATAAAAATAATCAGGAAGGTAAAACAGAATTTATCCTTAAGCCGATTATAAATATCCTATAGGGATGTAAGATATTATAATATGTCATAGATGGTTAGCTTATTGGAGCATTGTAATTTTATACAGTTTGAGAGTGTAGCTCTAAGCTTTTAGTAGAGTAGTGTTAGAGTTGATAATTATAAAATATGTATATGGGATATTATATTTTATAGTCATAGGAGCTTGATCTTTATATGTCCATTAGGTCCTATTTGCTACCTTATAATAATCTTGTAATGATACGACGTGTTTTTCCTACATATTGATGACTTGTATTAATTATTAGATTGACTAAAATTCAACAAGAGTGTAATTTCTTGGTTAAATTAATTTTGTGAAATCAATTCAAAACATGTTAAATTATTTAGATAATATTTTTATTTACTATAGGATTACCTGTATATGAGTGTTTTAATCAGATAATTTCTCTATTGGGTTGTTTGAATTAAAACTAAGACTTTATCTAAGATTCTTCGGTGATAATAAGATATTTTGAGGATTCCAGATTATTACACGATTGACAGGTCGATGGGAAAGTTCGATAGGCCAATTTCCTAGATCGGCATGTCAAACATGCGATAAGCAGTATAAGTGTTTTTTATGCGTTTTTTTATTAGAGTTGTTCCATACTCGAATTTTGAAGCCTAATCTGATAAGGTTTAACCCCAAAATTCGACCACTATAAATATAGGGTGGGTTTTCTTTATTATTCAGATCATTTAAGAAGTATAAAGTGAGTACTGTAGTAAGAGAAACTCTGAAGCTCCCTAAGAGCTATTGTTCAACATCAAGAACCTTAACTCTATGTTTTCTCAAGTGGTTAGAAGAAGATGTTGGAAAACAATATGCAGCAGAATTTTAAATTTTTAAATCAGAGTATTTTTCAAAATACAAGTTTGACATGCTAAATACATAGATTAATAACATATCTTATTAACCTCTTTTGTATACTGAGTGTAACGACCGTGAATTTTAGTGCATTAAAAATGCATTAAATTAAGGATTAAATTGAGAAGAAAAATATGATTTAAGAAAAAATACTGCATAATAACAAGGAAATTATACGGTATTGAAATAATACAGTGTAAGAAAAATACATTGATGAATTATGCAGTATGCAAATTACACTGCAAAAGTAATACATTGTAAGAATTGGACTGTTTAAGGTCATGCAGGACAGAATTAGATTGCATAGACCAAAAAATTTTTATAAAAGTAAAGAGAGGGAAAAAGAAAAAAAAAAAAAGAAAATTCAGGCAAAAAATCAGTCCTCTCTCTCTCTACTTTCTCTCTCTACATTTTCTCTCTCTCCTCAAAAATCAATCGAAGAATTCGATGTCTGTTTTCGACACCTCCCGCACCATTGGAAAGCTCTCGAGGAGCTGAGCTCAACGGTATGCCGAACCACCCAAAAGGCTGCCGGAGGAGGCCACATGTGCCGCCCAAAGTGGCAGTGAAACTCATTTCTTCCCGACGAGATATCTTTGCCGTTCGATGTCCGATTGACGTGATTCTTGTTCCTACACGACCACCGTGATGAGAGGAACAAAACCCATCCTTGGTTGCACCTCAATAGCTGCTGGATTGCTCCACCCACTAACCACCATCGCCCGCCACTGTGGTGATGTCGGAACCATCGCTCCATGCGATGTTGAGGAGCTCAACCATGGGGGAAACACTCAAAGGAGGATGGGTAACAAAAGCCCTCAACCAATTTCAGGTTTGCATCGCTGAAAAGTTATGATCGGAGTCTCCATTTTTGCCATTAATGTTGAGCTCCGACCTGCTATGATAGAGGCATAATTAGGAAAAGTTGACACCGCCATTGGACTCAAAAGGGTCGATTTAGGGGGGGTAGGCCCGAGCCCAGCTGCCAATGGAGTCTGGTCAACACCGGTCAACGTTTGTCAAAGTCGGTCAACGGTCGATCAATGTCGGTCAACGGTGACTTTGGATTTTTGTAATTTAGACCTCCGATCGACGATTCAAGACAGCCTCCCAACTCATTTCGATGCTCTGAATGCAACAGTGACCTCCGTTTGAGCTAATTTCACTTCGGTGAAAATTGTCTGGTACCAACTGTACGCTGATCGAGATGATTCAAACTGTATTATCGGAGTCTAGAATGACATGTTCAAGAATGTATGATCTCCAAAAAGCATTCCTAGCCATTTATGGTCGCTCAAGGAGCACTACAGAGGATGCTTCATATACTGTGGATACAACGAGGTACAACTGGACCCACTTAGCCTAGAGTCCAAGTAAGTGGCAATCTTGCTTACAGTATGAATCATATTTAAATGCATTGTGATAGATGCTAAGTTTTAAGGTTTTAAGTTCAGTTAAGGAAAGAATGAAGGAAAATGACACCAAGGGCAAAATGGTCATTTTATGAAAAATGAACAAAACGGACCCGAAACACCCGATGTCAGAAAACATTTCTTAGTGAGAATTTTTCCATATTATGTATCTAAGGGAATGTTAAAGTTAAGTTATGAGTTTGGTTAAGTCACGAAATGGACGGAAAACCTGTCAAGGGTAAAATCGTCATTTTTACAAAAAAGGCTAGAACGAAGCCGGACACTCCGATTTAGCATAACGTTATTGGATGAAAAATGTTCCGTAATACGTTGAGTAACATAACTGCTAGTGAGACGGGAAGTTATATAAAGGGAATGCATGTTTAATGCTTATGTTTTATTATTAATCGAATGGATTGATAAATAGAAAGATTATTAATGAGTCGGCTGTCGTATGATCAGGACACAAAAGCCGACTAATGGACGAGAAAGGAATGAGACAGGAAAGGAATAGAGAACGCTAGTACTATAGACGGGTAAGTTCAGACATCACCTACAGCATGAAGTAAATGATTTTTAAATCTTTTTGATATATGTTTATAAATGAGCTTGCAATTATTATGCAAGTTTCTTTTAAAGAATATTTGCATTTATTATGGAAAAGTTTTAAAGATTCAAAGAGAGGTTTGCAATGAATTTGCAACTGTTATGATAAAAGCCTATTTGCATCTTGATATGCATAATGTCTTAAATGTTCAAGTTATGCTTTTGAAAGTATTTAAAGTATGTTTTACATTTTTGATAATGCATAATATTTTATAATTAAAGCTATAAGCTTTATGATGCATTTGTTGTGCATTCAGTTCAGTTTTGAAATAAAAGTTGTGATTTGCAAAATGTGATTGCATTACATGTTGCATATGTTATGCAATAAATGTTAGAGTACATGTTATGACTTGTAAAAGGTGGTTGCATTACATGACACATTTGTTACGTAATGAGTTGCATTTATTATGCATTAAGTTGCATTTGTTGTGTAATAAATTTTACAGTACAAGTATAAATTGCAAGTGTGCTTGCATATGAAGTGACTGCATCTGTCATGCTCACCAAAGATAATAAGAAGGTAAAGTAAGGATGAAAAGAAAAGTGTCATACCAGCCTCTGTGTTATGAGGTATTGAACGTAAAGTTAAAGTTAACCTCTAAGATGTGAAGTACTTGACCACATGATCCATGGTCTTAAGTCTTCCGCAAGGGAAGCATCATGTTAATGATCTCATGATTAATGAGTTGGTACGAACACTAAAGCAAGGTAAGGAAAGGGAATGAAAGATAAGGAAAGATAAGGACAAGGATGGAAAGTTAAAGCAAGATAAAGAAAGTTAAGAAATGAGAATAGTAAGTTAAAGTAAGGAAAATAATGTTCATAAAATGCTCATAATTGAAGGTACATAATTGACCATAATTAGAATCATGCATTATGAATTTGCTTGTACTCCCTATTATAAAGTTTTACGTTAAATGCTTATGAAAAATATATTGTGAATATTTATGTTAGATGTTTATGAAAACATTTATATGTTATACAAAACATTCTAAGGAATATTTTATGATAAATGTTTATGGAAAGCATTTTCATGTTTACAAAGAAAGGTTTATAAACGACGTGTTATGAAAAAAGTGTAAGAAATGCTTTATGAAAAGCGTTTACGCAAACGTTTTAGAAATGTGTTATGAAAACGTTTATGAAAAACGTTTAAAAAACGTTTTATGAAAAATGTTTGGGAAATACATTTATGAAAGATGTTTCAAGAGAAAAGCAATGTTTCAAGAGAAAGGTTTTTATGATAAAAGTTTTAAAGTATGTTTAAACGCTTTGTGAGTTTATGTTTGAACTTATTGAGCGTAAGCTCATAAAAAGTTTTTCATACTATAGGTAGCCTTATGGGTGACCAGTAGGACCCGTTAGAAGAGCTGGGTGCTGCGGAAAGGCAGATACGAGATGTGGAAATGGATATCACTACAGTTTGCTTCCACGACGCAAAGAAAAGGTTTTACACTATTTAATATAGTGTTTCCAAGGTTTTTAAAGAAATCAGAGTTTTTAAGAAATGTTTTCAAAGGTTTTAAGATACATTGTATTAAATGTATTTTAAAATTACGAAATGATGTTTTAAGCTATGTTTTAGTAAATGTTTCTTAGTAGTTTTAAGAAACAGTTTGAAATGGTTTTAAAAACAAAGGTTGAGCGAAGTCTCAACAGGAATGGCGATGAAGGTCGCAACAGTTTCCAAGTACGTTTTAGTGGATGTTAAATATTTAAAGAAAAATTTTTTGTAATTCAGTATTTTCTTACTAAGTAAGTAAGATTACTGTACAAGTAGCGATGTTTAAAGAAAGTTTAGTGATAGTCGAAAAGGCGGGTCGTCACACTGAGTGGGCTCAAACCTGTGTAGATAAGAAGCTTGCAGAAGTGCCTCAATCAATTGGTCTTCTTTACTATTTTCTATCTACAATCAGAGTGCTGGTTGTCGCACATCATACAGCTTTTCCTCCGGTAACTCTCCTTTCTACCACTAGAGAAAACCAAGAGCTAAGATCCTTGATGTTGAACAATAGCTCTATGGGAGTTTCATAGTTTTTCACACTAGAGTACTCACTCTTTTTTTCTCAAGTGATCTAAATAATAAAGAAAACTCATCCCCTATTTATAGTAGTCAGACTTGGGGATAATTGTTATCAGATTAGGCATCAAAATTTGAGTTTGGATCAGTTTCAGAGTAAAAACGCGTGAGGCAGAATCTGACTCTAATTGTTGTGGTCAACTATGCCTAGTTTATCACAGTCAACTGCATGGTCGTGATACTAGAGTTCGAATCGAATTTGAACTCTTTAAGCTAATCTGATAGATCCAATCTTAACCAATTGGATAAATCTTATTTTGTTTGACTCAAGTATCCTTTATAGAGCCTTAATTTAATTCAAATAATCCAATATAAAAGTTATCTGATTAAAATAGTCACATATAGATATACCCATACAAATAAAATATTATCCAAAAAATTCAACATGTTTTTCTTGAATTAATTCACAAAATTTATTCAGCCAATAAACTAACATGGATTATTAAATCCTGTGAACTTGAATTTTAGCCAATCTAATAATTTAATATAAGTCACCAATATGTAGGAAAAACACACCGTATCGTTACATGATTTATTATGAGCTAGCAAAGGGGATTCGATGGACATACATAGATCAAGCTCCTATAATTATAAAATATGATATCCCCTACATATATTTTATAATTATCAACTCTAACACTACTCAACTAAAAACTTAGAGCTGTACTCTTAAACTATATAAAATTACAAAGCCCCATATAAGCTAACCGTCTATGACATATCATAATGTGTCACATCTCCATATGATATTCATAATCAGTTTAAGGATAAATTCTATTTTACCTCCTCAATTATTTTCATTTTACATTCCATTATCACACCATTGGAATACTTACTATCCATTGATAGTATACCATTCAGTTATATCTATAGATAGTGTACCATACAATATTCATAATCGGTTTAAGGATAAATTCTATTTTACCTTCTTAATTTTTTTCATTTTACATTTCATTATCATACCATTGGAATACTTACTATCCATAGATAGTATACCATTAGTCTTTTAATTATAGGATAATGCATATAAAAGAATATCATTAAATCTACAAAAAGGCTATGGATTCCATATCTATAAATAATGAGTCTACATGAATAAAGAGTCGTGTTTCCACCGTGCTAGTATACGTACCATTACTTAGTCAGGATATCATACTTTGGTACATCAAAAGGCATAAGTCAAGAATACAAGCCCTTAAGATTAAGACACAACATACATGATTGTCTAAAGTAAATTGCTTTGAACAAATAGAATTATTAACGAAATCAATTCAACTTTTTTTGTCTCGATCTAATATATTATCACCTATGACAATGCACTAATATTTCTACTCGCATAGTCCCACTCCGATGACTAAGACAAGCCATTTCTCATTAGGGATGTAGACAACACAACAATTTTAGCATGAATAAAGTGCCCAACTTTGTTCCCTCGATTGTGGATCTTATGATTTAGATCATCATCTTTAATATTCATGTCTTCAGCGTAATCTGTCCATCAATGCACGATTCTTAAAGGTTTAGACTGACAATCTCAAACTTTTGTTTGCTTATCATACATTCAACAGAAATGAATATTAAGAGGACAACATTTGGTATATGAATAATAAATTAACTCCTTATTGATAAAATATCTCCAAAAACATATTACAACATTTTACTCTTTAGGGCACTCTGTCTAAAAGGAGAGTTATCGGAGAAAAAGCTGTATGATATATGACCACCTGCACTCCGATCGTGGATAGAGAATAGAAAAGAAGACCAATTGATTGAGGCTCTTTTGGAATGTTCTTCTCTTCATGGATTCCTGTTGGTTTTAGTATATAAATAAGATATGTAAGACTTGTCATTAATTTATATATTTATCATGTCAAATTTGTGTTTTGAAAAATACTCTAGTTTAAAATTTTAAAAATTTCGTTGCGTACTGTTTTCCAACAATAATCCACCAAGTCAAGTAATTATTTTGGATGTAATGGTCCAAAATTCGTGACCAATGGCCATCTAGCACATTCTCATTCAAGCAACTACTATACAAGCCCACTACCCATGTGAACCGCTTTGTCGGATGAGGCCTTAATAAATAAGCCATAAGCCCTCTATTTTGCTATCCACTCTTCTTCTAATTCTCCACATACTTTAGTGAATTCTCTCTTCCTCTGTATTCTTATATTCTTATTATTTTCCATGCAAGCATATATTTCCACAAATCATTGTCACTTGTATAAACCTTCATCAGTAGTGAATAGAAGCTCAAAATAGTGAATGTAGGTTAGTATTTGAGTAAACCACTATTAATCTTTTGTGTGGTATCTTGGGTTTAGATTCTTCGTGTTTATTTGAGTTCTTGTTTATGGTTTGAATTTTTATTAATTGTTATGGGACTAACCAGATTCTTAAGCATATTAGGACCCAATAATGGTGATCAAAGGGCCTATTCAATCTAAGTTGATCTCTTAATTACATATTGATTCAGTTTGGTTTAATTGTAGATCTAACGTCTATATGACTTAATGTGATAAAACTAGACAAAATTTGTTCTTTACTTTTAATTGTTCTATGTACATCGATAAAGACAAGAGTAGTTTAAAAATATTGGTTTGAACTAAAAATTTTTGATTCAAACTAATTTTGCTACAATGTTTTCTACCATAGAATTTGAATTGTTATACTGTTTTCAGTTTAAATTTTTGGCTTGAATTTGTGTTCCCAAATGGGCTCTAACTTGTAGTGAAACATTGGGTCACTGCTTTTCTTTTCCTTGTACTCAACAAAAGAAATTTTATCATAGCTCCAAGAAAAGTTCCAAATGCACTTAAACCATCATTTTAAGTTGAGATTCGGCTCATCAGATAGTCAATTCTTTATTGGATGCTTCAAGGGAAGATGATGCCCCACTTCTCTTAAGAAATGGATGAATTCATTTAAAATTAGGCCAAAATTATGTGTGAATGATGACTTTTGGTTCGTTAATTGTTTCTTCGACACTCATAAAAATTTTGTCCTAACATATAATTCACGATGGCAATTGTCATAGTCGCAAAATAGTCATACTATGACATAACTGATAATTTTGTTGTTTAAACATCAACAATGAAGATTATTTCATCCTTAGTGGTACATGAAACTATTCCCAACATTCAAAGTGCTCATGTCTAATGTTTTTAATCGAATCTGACACCTAGAGTGTTAGCGGGTGGTTTAAACGGCTTTTTCCTTTTTTTTCCCCTACAAATCATTGAGCAAACCAAACATATTTTTCTTTTTTGGATGATTTGCACTAGTACACATGGAGTATAAGACGACGGTTTTAAATTGTCGTCACAAGATAAGACAAAGGTAAGGTAAAATCCAAATTGAACCAAGTCACTTATAATAAACGATTTAGGTAATTTGGGTTTACGATTAAAAACGTTTTCAACATTTATTCATAAATGAAAGTTATCAATATACGAACTAGAAGTTCACCGTTCAAAGTTTTAATAGAAACCAACAACAAAACTAAAAAGTCCTAATAACATAAATCAAAGTCCACTAAACAAATTTTGTTCATGTCTACAAATTACAAACTACAAATCAACAACCAAACTAAATAATCAAAAGTACCATTAAATAATATAAAACAACGTAATTAAATTTTAAACTTGAATTTAAGCTTGCCTACTTGTATACATGCATGGAGCTAGTATCTTTCACTTTTTTTTTTCCAATTTGCATGGGGGGGGGGGGGGGGGGGGGGGGGGGGGGGGGGGGGGGGGGGGGGGGGGGGGGGGGGGGGGGGGGGGGGGGGGGGGGGGGGGGGGGGGGGGGGGGGGGGGGGGGGGGGGGGGGGGGGGGGGGGGGGGGGGGGGGGGGGGGGGGGGGGGGG
>CAMOHE010051380.1:14757-35274 GCA_946598075.1 Artocarpus hirsutus
GGTGCGGGTTTGGGGAAGAAACCCCCCTATTTATAGTGTTTTAAAAACACTATTTAAGATTCTTTTTATTATTTTTTAATAATATTTTATTAATATTTAATTATTTGATTATTTATTTAATTTTTATTTAATCAGCCGCCTCCCACTTGCTTAAATGCATTCTTGACTGTGCGTTGTGGGCTTTGTTATCCAGTGCTTTGCGGCTCATAAACGTATGGAACAAACGCAATCTGAACCGTTAATCTCGAGATCCAACGGCTATTAGACACGGGTGAAAATGGGCCCAGCTGGGGTCACGTGGCCCACAAACTCCTACCATCAGATTGGTCAAAGTATTCGCATCCCACGGCTACAAGGATGGCTTCAGTGTGAACGACTGCACATAATCCAACGTGGTCTGAGATGCTTTTTGATGCGCGTGAGTCTTGTCTGCTCGTGTGATGCACGCGCCAATCACAATTTGCCATGTGGACCGCACTAAAGTGAACGCTTATGCAATGGCTGACGTGTTGACACACATCCCTTCGTCGAACGACTAAGATCGTTTGGGCGGCTCATCCAACGGCCAAAAACGTTCCACGTGTCTACTTAAATTCAAATTCAAATTTTTAATTGTTTTTTATGCATTTGATGTCTGATTTTGTCCTTTTTTTGCCGTTTTGCTCCGTTTTTCCTCCAGATTTCAAATCTAAAAATCACAAATACGCTAAAATTAATTATTTTACAAGCATAATATTTACAAAAATATTAAAAATATTTATTTTACATTAAAACACATGAAATTAATTACAAACTTCTAAAATTTTTGATCTTTTGCAGTTTGATACAGATATAATTTTTAAGACTTGAAAATATTTTTAAAAATTACTAAAAATATAATAGAACATATTTACAAAGTTAAAACACACTATCAAATACATTAAAACTCAAAATAAAATAACCGCATGTTATTTTTAAAGTTTTGACTATTTACAAACTACACACTTATTTAAAACATTGAAACGACTCTAAAAATTACTAAAAATATTATTAAACATAAAAACACACTAAAAACACATTTTTAAACATGTTTTAACACTAAGACACAAAAATACTAATTAATATAAAAATGCTATTAATTAGAGGATTTAATGAGAAATAAAAGCATAAATAAATAATTTTAGCCTTAGAGAATATACACTTTTACAGTTTCATCAACTGACAACTCAAACTTTTGTTTGCTTATCATACATTCAACAAAAATGAGCATTAAGAGGACAACATTTGGTATATGAATAATAAAGTAAAATGAGCATTACAGCATTTTACTCTTTAGGGCACTATGTCTAGAAGGAGAGTTACTAGAGAAAAAGCTGTACGATATACGACCACCTACACTCCGATCGTAGATAGGGAATAGAAAAGAAGACCAGTTGATTAAGGCTCTTTTGAAATGTGACCTATTGATTGAGGCTCTTTTGGAATGTTCTTCTCCTCATGGATTCCTATTGGTTTCAGTATATAAATAAGATATGTAAGACTTGTCATTAATTTATGTATTTAGCATGTTAAATTTGTGTTTTGAAAAATATTCTAGTTTAAAATTTTTAAAATTTTGTTGCGTACTGTTTTCCAACAATAATCCACCAAGTCAAGTAATTATTCTGTATGAAATGGTCCAAAATTCATGACGAATGGCCATCTAGCACATTCTCATTCAAGCAACTACTATAGAAGCCCACTACCCATGTGAACTGCTTTGCCGGATGAGGCCTTAATAAATAAGCCATAAACCCTCTATTTTGCTATCCACTCTTCTTGTAGTTCTCCACGTACTTTAGTGAATTCTCTTTTCCTCTGTATTCTTATATTCTTATTATTTTCTACACAAGCATATATTTCCACAAATCACTGTCACTTGTATAAAGCTTCATCAATAGTGAATAGAAGCTCAAAATAGTGAATGTAGGTCAGTATTTGAGTAAACTACTATTAATCTTCTGTGTGGTATCTTAGGTTTAGATTTTTTGTGTTTATTTGAGTTCTTGTTTATTGGCTGAATTTTTATTAATTGTTATGGGACTAACCAGATTCTTAAGCATATTAGGACCCAATAATGGTGATCAAAGGGCCTGTTCAATCTAAGTTGATCTCTTAATTACATATTGATCTAGTTTGGTTTGATTGTAGATCTAACATCTATATGACTTAATGTGATAAAACTCGACAAAATTTGTTGTTTACTTTTAATTGATCTATGTACATCGATAAAGACAAGAGTAGTTTAGAAATATAGGTTTGAACTAAAAATTTTTTATTCAAATTAATTTTGCTACAACATTTTCTATCATAGAATTTGAATTGTTATACTCTTTTTAGTTTAAATTTTTGGCTTGAATTTATGTTCCCAAATAGGCTCTGACTTATAGCAAAACATTGGGTCACTGCTTTTCTTTTACCTGTACTCAACAAAAGAAATTTTATCATAGCTCCAAGAAAAGTTCCAAATGCACTTAAACCATCATTTTAAGTTGAGATTCGGCTCATCAGATAGTCAATTCTTTATTGGATGCTTCAAGGGAAGATGATGCCCCACTTCTCTTAAGAAATGGATGAATTCTTTTAAAATTAGGCCAAAATTATGTGTGAATGATGACTTTTGGTTCGTTAATTGTTTCTTTGACACTCATAAAAATTTTGTCCTAACATATAATTCACAATGGCAATTGTCAAAGTCGCAAAATAGTCTTACTATGACATAACTGATAATTTTGTTGTTTAAACATCAACAATGAAGATTACTTCATCCTTAGTGGTACATGAAACTATTCCCAACATTCAAAATACTCATGTCTAATGTTTTTAATCGAATCTGACACCTAGAGTGTTAGCGGGTGGTTTAAACGGCTTTTTCCTTTGTTTTTCCCTACAAATCATTGAGCAAACCAAACATATTTTTCTTTTTTGGATGATTTGCACTAGTACACATGGAGTATAAGACGACGGTTTTAAATTGTCGTCACAAGATAAGACAACGGTTAGGTAAAATCCGAATTAAACCAAGTCACTTATAATAAACGATTTGGGTAATTTGGGTTTACGATTAAAAAATTTTTCAACATTTATTCATAAATGAAAGTTATCAATATATGAACTAGGAGTTCACCGTTCAAAGTTTTAATAGAAACCAACAACAAAACTAAAAAGTCCTAATAACATAAATCAAAGTCCAATAAACAAATTTTGTTCATGTATACAAATTACAAACTACCAATCAACAACCAAACTAAATAATCAAAAGTACCATCAAATAATATAAAACAACATAATTAAATTTCAAACTTGGATTTAAGCTTGCCTACTTGTATACATGCGTGGAGCTAGTATCTTTCACTTTTTTTTTATGCAACCCCCCAACACCCACCCCCCCCCCCCCCCCAAAACAAAACACACACACACACACACACTCTCTCTCTCTCTAAAATTTGTTGATTATAGTTTTTCACAAATGTTTTAAAAATAATATTTTTTATTATATCTCAAGTTATAATTATATGTATACTCATATTTATAAATTTTTTTTAAAATTTTTACATCATACCTTAAATTTTGACTTCTAAGTATACTAGTAATTCAAACTTGAATTTCTAATTAAAGAAGAAAATTAACTACGCTATTGTAGAAATTTATAATTTTGTAGTCATAAATTTTAAAAAGTGAATTAAACTCTACTAGAGGTTTGGTTCATTTGAAAGAAGGAATAAAAGGTAAAAATAGATTTGAAAAACTTAAAAAAGTGATTAAGAGTTTAAAAAAAAAATTATAGAATTAAACAGTTATTTTTCTTTAAAATTTTGGTTTAACTTACACCCCTTTTAAAAAAATTCTTGCTCCGCCCTTGCTTATATATAAACCTCTTTAATAACCAATAAAAGTTAACCTATATAAAAAATAATAAAATTAATTACCTAAGTAAAAAAAATTAGAAAAAAATTATACATATATGTATCCTGGACAGTTTGACGAGCTTGTGAAGGCCAAATCATTAACCAGACCATCCAATATTTGAATCATCCAATAATCCAAAAAACTTGAATTGGTTCCATTTAAATAGGGTAACTGATTTTTTGAACATCTCTATTGAACCATGGATAGGTTCTAGCAATTCTAATAGATATAGATAATTAAGCATTAGTGGATGTCGTTTAAACTCATGAAAAAAAAATGTGTTTTTCTATTTACAAATTTGACAAAAAATCTCAAAAAACAGGAGTGGTGTTAAGAGTAGGAGGGTACACAATTAATAGAGACTATAAAATATATTTTTTCGCCAGAGTAGTACCAATTCTCAAAACTATAGATCCTTCAAAAAGAAAAATTAAAGAACATATCTTGTAACTTTTTTGGGTTATTAACAGTAATGGCAGCTCAATTTTAGGGTTTTTTTTTTTCATTTTGACCCATAAATTTTAAAATCACCATTTAGCTTTTGAACTTGTAAAACTCCTCACTTTACCATTTGAATATTAAAGCTCACTATTTTGCCTCTGAACTTTCAAAGCTCCCCATTTTGTCTTCTAAATTTCTGATTTTTCGTTCAAATAGATGGAATTAAGCCCACGTGATTTGCACAAGGGTCACCTATAAGGGTAAAAATAAGATTTTATCACTTCTAAGTTTTTATGTTTCATGTTTACACTTTCACTTGATGATTTTTTTATCTGCTCTCATTGAGGAAGGATTTGCCTGCATGTTTCTTCTCTTTTTAATGTGTAAATTATTTAATAGGTCGATATTGTTCGTCCACGTCTGAATTTGAATACTAAAAAAATGAGTTACTTATTAAAAATGAGGAGATATTGGCGCACAATATTGAGAAAAAAATATGCATAAAGACTCTTCTAAAGTGAGAGCAGATATAAAAAATGTTAAATAAGAGTATAAATGTGAAACAAAACATGAGAGTGAAATCCCATTTTTGCCTTTATATGTGAATGTGCGAATTATATGGGCTTAATTATGTCTATTTAAATAGAAAATCAAAAATTAAGAGATAAAATAAAGAGCTTTTAAATAAGAGCAAAATAGTGTATTTAAAATTCAATGGGTAAAATAAAGAATTTTAAAAATTTAGGACATATTTGGTACATTATGTTGTATTATATTGTATTTTATTACATTGTATTGTATTATATATAAAAAATACAATACAATATAATACAATATAATATAATATGGTGTGTCAAATAAATTTTTAAAAGGTAAAATGGTGATCTTGAAAGTTAAGGGCAAATTAAGTGAGACCATTTATGTAATATGCAATTTTTTTTGAGATAAAGTGCTCTCTCTCTGTCGCTTATTGTCGAAAGAGTTGATAATACCCCTTTAACTATTTGTCGCACATATGCGTGGTGAAATCTATACCGCTCTTCTGATAATCACATAACACGAGTCACGACGCCATTAATGAATCCTACAATTAACACATAAATAAATAAATAAATATATATATATATACACACACACACACAAAATATTTTTTACTTATTTTTAAAAAACTACCAAACAAACTTAAAGACCCTATTTTGGCCTCTGTTACTAATAGCGAGAGAATCCGGCTATTATATCAAGCTTAGAAACCAGACTGACAACTTTTACTCGAGAAGAAATAGGTTCTTTATGACAAACATTTGTCTTTGTTAGCAAGAAAAAAAAAAAGTTTTCTCTATAATTAAAAAAAAATGGACTTTGCCAATTGTCCAGCAAAGAAGAAGATAACTGTTCAATTTCACCACTTTCCTCCACGTGGCATCTTGCGTTCACACTAACTGTTTGCAAAATCAAAAACCATGCAACAAAGCAACCATAACCCAAAAATAAAATTAAAAAAAAAAACATAATTCACTTACAATTAATACTCACTGAAGTTTTTCTACTCTTCTCAATCAGCCCCAAGAATTATGAGCAGCAGCAGCTTCAGCAACTTCTACGAGACGTGGTTGGAGCAGCTGCACCACCTAGTGCGGCAGCTGACGGCGGCGCCCAGGCCGCCGAAGACGCCGGACCACCACTACGACCTCGACGAGCTGGTGGGCAAGGTCATGTCTCACTATGCCGAGTACTATAGCGTAAAGTCGGTGGCGGCAGAGAGCGACGCCCTCTCCGTCTTCGCCGCCCCATGGGCCTCCACCCTGGAGCGCTCTCTTCACTGGATCGCTGGCTGGCGCCCCACCACCGTCTTCCACCTCGTGTACTCCGAATCCTCCATCCTCTTCGAGTCCCACATTGTTGACATCCTCCGCGGCTTCCGCACAGGCGATCTCGGCGACCTCTCCCCCTCTCAGCTCCGCCGCGTCAGCGAACTCCAATGCGACACGGTAATTAATTTAACCATACATTACGGAAATAGAAGATCCAAATTCTATGCCTCTAGAAGTTGGACACAGTTGTGTGTTAGGTTATGCCGGTTTAATTAAATTCTTTTTAAATTTAATAAATATTTATTCTGTAACATGACAAAAGAAGGGTCAATTATGTTTTTCTAATTTAATAAATAGGTGAGAGAGGAGAATGCTATAACGGAAGAGTTTTCGGAGTGGCAAGACAGTGCGAGCGAGCTGGTGAATGTGCGGGCTGATCTGAACGAGAAGATCGGACAGCTGGTGAGCGTTCTGAGAAAAGCTGATGATCTACGGCTGCGAACCGTTCGGAGCGTGGTGGAGCTCTTGACCCCACAGCAGGCAGTGGAGTTCTTCATCGCCGCCGCCGAGTTGCAGTTCGGGGTCCGCGGCTGGGGCGTCAATCACGACCGTCGACGTGGGAATCAGTGACCGTACACTTTGATTACTTTTTTCGTTTCTGAGTTGTTCTTTCTTTGTCGAATCTGAATATGGTTTGATTAGGTTCTGTTTAGGTAATCAGACGGTAAACTTTGAGTTGTGGTAGATTACTTTTCGGAAGGCTTGTTTTGCACTGTAACACCAAAGCTAAGCTTTTTTCTTTTTTTGAGTGCTGAATATTCCACCATGACCGTTGATTTTGGCATATGAGCTTTGAACTGAATATCTAATTAATGGTTTGAGATTATGTTGGTAATTTTTATGTATTGATGTCTAACCAATTGATGTACGAAATAATCAAATGGAGTTTGGGATTTCGAACTGAAAAATACTATAAAAATTCAGAATTTGAACTGAAAATTTTGTGAGAGAAAGCTTGTTGCAAAAAATTTAATTGGGTTTGGTTCGTTTCAATCGGTGTTTCAAAAATACACTCTCAGAAAAGCCCTTGATCTAATTGGGGGACATGCAATTTCATTTAGTTTAATGTTGTCATACTAAAACATTAATTAGCTCTCCTGTCGTTATGGGGAACTATTAAAACGTGTCGTCTGGGAACAAGCTCCGAACCATGCATGCGGACACGTGGGGTTTGCATGGAGTACGTGGCTACCTAAATAATGAAGGCGAAAGAAAATATTGCGAGAGATCTATGAATGATTTTTTCGCTGCAAGAGTCACCTTAAGCCTATCAGACCAACGTTTTATTTACTGGCTTAAAAATCTGCAAGGGGACTATTGGTTATAACTTTTTACTGTAGTAGTGGGGATTATTGGTTATAACTTTTTACTGTAGTAGTGGAGAGTTTTACACTATAGTTTTTTTTTTTTACTGTAGCGTATAAGAGTTTTATACTATTTATAACCGAGATAATAGTTTTATACTATTTATAACTGAGATAATAGTTAAAACAACACTTATTCGAATTGCAAATGCTCCTTTATTTATTTATTTATTTTTTTGTGTATGTGTATATAAAGTACGATCTTAAAAATATTTATCACTGTGTTGTGTATTTCTATAGTTGCTGGAAAATTATTTTAATCTTCTTGTTCTTTTTTTTCTGAAGTGAAATATGCATTTCATTAACCAATAGAGAATTCGGCAGTGGAAAATGGGGCTGAAGAATGGGCATTATAAGAAGATTACAAATTAAATATTTAACATTCATCGACCTCTTTTGTGTCAAAAAAAAAAAAAAAACATACATCGATCCTTATCACAAATTAAAGCTCTAATACTTTAACTGGACTGAAAAAAAAAAAAAAAAGAAAATGTTTGCTTATTACTCTTTTTTTTTTAAAGAGGGGTTATGAAAAGAAAAAAATTTGATCGGTTTGTGGTTTATTTATACCTGCAACCTTTGATCAAACCCAATGATTAAAAAAAAAAAAACATAAAACTTTCAATCGATAAAACCAAACAATAAGTTAATAAAAAATAAAAACCAATTAATTGGTGCTTGATCATTAGGTTTGGTCGGTCTTTTGTTGTTTGTCAGTTTTTTAAACACCCATATGTTCTAATGAGAAGCCTTTTGGTTTGCAGATTCGAATTTAGGGGATTTGAATTAATTTAATTCAAACTAGAAAATTTTCAAATCCAAACAGAAGCATTTTGAAGAAAAAATGCTGCACATTTTCACTATGTTATAATATTCTATAATGGGAGAAGCTGTTGTAGTGCTCGCTATGGTGTACTACAGGTAGTGCGCGCTTAGCAGCCATCCAAAATAAATCCTATGGTAAAAAATATAAGAGGTGCAGACATTCTCCTCTGCACACACCCATACTACAATAGACTTCTTTAATGTAATTTATGCTGATATTTTCTGCTTTGAAATTGTTGAAAATTGTTGAAGAGTAAATTTGAATGGAAATTTTCTGATATTGTAATTTCATCCCTTGAATTTAAGAATCCTGATTATGATCGTATGGGCTATTTTTTTTTTTTTCCCTTCGAATGGAAGAATTTCAACAACGTTTTTTGCCCAAGAAAACGCACATACATCAGCTTCTTTTCCAAGATCAACATCTCAACGTTAGCTTCTTTTCCCAAGCTAAAAGTCTCTAGAATCTTAACATCATTACCTTCAATTTTCTGTAACAAAACTTTTCTACCAACTCATAAAAACCAAAAGAAAAAAAAGGGGAAAAAAAAATCTCTACTTTTGAACCAAAACAAGTTAAAAGGAACAAAACGAATTGAATCACACTTTCCAAAACATTGAAACCCATAAGAAAAACAGACCATAACTGTTTCTTTTAGAAATTGGGAAGCGAAAAAAAAAAAAAAAAGATATAAATAAATAAACGAGAGAGAGTTGGCTAAGGAACCTTTTCTTTTCTTTTCTCTTCTTTTTTTTTTTAGTTCTTTACAGGTGAAAGCATTTGAAACACGTTTTTATTTTTCTTTCCACTTTCCTATTTTTTGCTACTAATTTCACCATACTCCTAAAGCCACCATTTTTTTTCCTTTCACGAATTCTCTTTTAACTGAACTGCAAATGGTGGAATGAGATCTGTAACTGTAATTTCCCAGAATTTTTGTCTTGTTTTATTTTCTTTTAACCTAATCTAGCTTTGGCAGAAAGAGAAGAGAGTCCATTTCTCTAGCTAGGTCAACTAGGTAGCAGGGGTAGTTGCAGGATCGGATTAGATGCAATCAAGTGTGCTTTGTATTGAACTTTGTCTCTTAAGCAAATACCGGAAATACATCACATATGAGACATCTCAAAATTTCAAATTATGTTCTAATTATTTTGCAGTATTCTAGCCTTGTGTATTATCTTGGATTCATATAACATTTACAAGAATAAACCACGATCTTGTTATAAAACGGCACCATTCCTTAACTTTACTTAGGTGAAGTTTAAAATCATGTGTCTAGCTACTTTGAGGCAAACTTCATTAAGAGCATTAACTCAACCTCAACCACGTAGTTATTTTGCACCAAACATCTTCGAAGGAACATACATTTTTTCAGTGCGTACCCGGTCACATAAAGGCGACTTGTTTTTATCACATTTAACTATGAAATAGCGGTACAATAGTTAGGTTACCATCACCGATGACTCTTACACAAAAGGTTTTGGTCCCATTCCACTAGATGCATCCTTGATTAAGTCTCTAAGAAGACCTTTTGTTAGCTAGGTTTTTGTTAGTCTTAACATAAACAACATTAATAACACCATCGGTTATTAGTTGTTTCACATATTTATGTCTCAAACCAATATGTCTAGGCTTTCCATTATAAACTTTGTTACAAGCTCTAGACAAAGCAGCTTCACTTTTGTAATACAAAGAAATGGATGGCAATAGTTGTGGCCATAACTTTATATCAAATAATAAATTTTTCAGCCATTATACTTCTTTGCCCGCAACCACAAGTGCTGTAAACTCACTTTTCATCGCTGAGTGAGTTATGCACGTTTGTTTCTTAGAAGCCCAAGACATGGCTCCTCCTGCAATTGTAAAAATCCAACTAGAAGTGGATTTATTATCACTTGCGTTGGTTATCTAACTCGCATCCAAGTACCCTTCTAATATCATAGGATAATGATTGTAAAACAAACCCAAATTAATGGTCCTTTTAAGATAACCAAGTATCCTTTCATTTGCTTTCCAATGTTCAACACTTGGGTTACTCGTAAATCTTGACATTTTGCACACTGCAAAAGCAATGTCTGGCCTTGTACAATGCATAACATACATCAAGCTATCAATCGTAATAGCATACTCAAGCTATGCTAGTGTTGGGCCATCATTTTCTAGTAATTTAATACTAGAATCATATGGGGTATTTGCTTTTTTAAACTTCAAATGATTGAATTTAAGAAGCACTTTCTCACTATAATGAGATTGACGCAACGAGTAACCCCCACTTTGCTTCCTTACCTTCATACCTAAGATAGTATCTATCTCATCAGTATATTTCATCTTAAATTGTGAAGTTAGATACTTCTTAGTATCATTCACTTCTTGCATATTTGTTCCAAAGATAAGCAAGTCATTAGCATACAAACAAGTTATCATACCAAAATCATTTGTAAATCTAGAAAAAATATATTTATCCGCATTATTATGCTTAAAACCATGAGACGAGATAACTGAATCAAATTTCTCGTGCCATCATTTTGGTATTTGCTTTAATCCATAAAGCTACTTGACTAACTTGCAAATTTTATCTTTATATCCATTTGGTGCATGTACATACAAATTATATATCGAAGCAATTGTAAATAGCACTCTAGTAGATATCAACCTAGCTACCAAAGCCTTTGTATCAAAATAGTCTATACCATGCTTTTGTTTAAAGCCCTTGGCTACCATTCTAGCCTTGAATGTTTGTACAGACCCTCCGTTGTTGTACTTTCTTCTAAATACCCAGTTGTTGCTCATCGGTTTCAATCCCGGAAGGAGATCAACCAAAACCGAAGTTCCGTTAGACATTATTGAATCCATATAATTATTTACAGCCTCTCTCCAAAAGAAGAAATCTCTAGATGACATGGATTCAGTAAATGTCTTTAGATCTTCTTCAACATGTAGCAAAAATGATATTTTATTAAGTACACCGTTTCTATCTCCTTGAACTAAAAAGGTCAAAGCTTGAGATGAAATAAAATCCGGTGCTAAATTCTTTTCTTTTCTTTCACGTTGACTTCTCCTTAGTTCAAAAGATATTGTCATAGACTCTTTTTATTAGTGGAGGTGCCGGGAGTTTAGTCACATGGTTGATCAACATGAGATTTCAATTCAATTATGAAATCAACAATAAATTTGTTTTCAATAAATTCAACATTTTTTGATTCTATTATCACATTAGAATCTAGATTCAACAATCTATATGCCTTGGAATTTACAATATATCCTACAAAACACATTTAATACCTCTTGCATCTAACTTTGATGTCTAGAGTCATGCACTCTATAGAAGGCTAAACAACCCCACATCCTTAAATATATCAAGTTTGGTTTCATTCCTTTCCATATTTTATATGGACAAACATGTATTTTCCTTAATGTAATTCTATTACGAACATGACATGCAATAAGTAAACGTTCTCCCATAAATTATTTGGCAATTTAGCATCAAGAATCATATTCATAAAGATCCTATTTTTCCTTTCAGCCAAACCATTTTGTTGAGGAGTTAAAGGGGCTAACTTTTGTTGAATAATATCATGCTCTCCATAGAAGGCATTAAATTCATTAGAAAAATATTCACCACCTTTATTACTTCGAAGCATTTTGATATTTCTATCTTTTTTGGTTTTCAACCTTAGCCTTGAAAATTTTAAACTTATCAAAGGTTTCATCTTTTGTTCTAATTAAGTACACATATGTGTATCCAGAACAATCATCAATGAAAGGAATAAAATATCTTCTTCCTCCTCTTGTTAAAATTCCATTATAGTTTCAAATATTGACATTAATCATACCTAATATTTGAGTTTTTTTTGGCTTTAGGAAAGGGTTTCGTTGCTAATTTTGCTAGTATGCATATCTCACATTTTCATGTTGTTTAGACATGCATTTCAAAGATCTAAAATTTAAGTGTGCTAAACCAGCATGCCAAATATCAAAGGACTGTACAATATAAATGGAATTCATCACTTTATTATTATTGATACTAAGTTTGTACATGCCATCACAAAACTATCCTTTTCCTGCAAATGAACCATTTTTAGATACAATACAAGTATTGCTCTCAAGTATAATCTTAAGACTATTCTTACACATCAAAGAACCGGATACAAGATTCTTTCTAATATTGGGAACATAGAAGACATTGTTCAAAGTAACTTTCTTCTTGGAAATAATGTTGATCTACACCACTCTTTTCCCAACAAACACTGCATATGACAAGAAATTGCTCTTGTCATTCCAAACATGAATGGTGGTATTGTAATCAAGCCACCAATCGCAGGACTTTGTTGCAGTCATGTTGGTTTCAGTAATAATGTCAATTTGTATCTCCGAGACTATAGCACAAATCTCTTCGGATTTTTCTTCTACAACATTGGCTTTATTGGAGTTCACTTCTTCTTCTTTCTTCTTGTACCTACGTTTACTTTGTCTATGGCCCTTTTTCTCACAAAAGAAACAACTCCTGGTAAACTTTTTAAGGCCATTACAAGATCTTTTGCGCTTCTTGTCATCGTTATCTTTGAAGTTCTTTGGAAACTTACTAGTTTCAGCCACATTAACTATAGAAGGGTCCAAAGGTTTTCCCTTGGGAGTACAAGACTTAGTCTCTTCTTCGATCCTCAAGTGTTTTTGCATCTCCTTTAGAGTTATGTCATCCCTTCTATGGAGAAGTTCTTTCTATAACCATTCCAAGATTAGGGTAATATAGCAATAATAGTCCTCACTAGAAATGATTCAGAAACCTCAACCTTCAACTCTAAGTTTTGTAACAATGGCTTGCAATTCATATATTTGGTCTAGAATGGACTTGGAATCAAGCATAAAAATTCCAGAAATTTAAGAATAAGAAATTTATTCATACCTTCCTTTTTGGTCTCATATTTGTATTCAAGGGCGTTCCATATATCCACTGGGGACTCCATATTGTAGTAGAGATCATAGAGATGTTCAGAGAGAGTGTTAAGAATGTTTCAATGACACATGACTTTATCATCTTCCCTCTTCTTTCTAGCAGCCTTAACGACATTGGAACCATCCTCCTTTGGCTTCGAGAATGGCTTAGTCTTTGAATCAGGCACACAAGCGATCTTGAGCACCGTGACTAAGAAAAACAACTTCCCCTTCCTGTGAGTGAAGTTTGTGCTATCAAAACAGTCAAATTGGACATTTAGGTTGAGGAAAGATGCCATGTTCTTTTCAGCCTTCATTGTAGTAGAAGTTAAAACCTTTGAGAGTACTGGAAATTTTGTGAACAAGAAAAGAATAAACGTTAAGAATTTCTGGAAAATGAAAATGTGTTTGAAGCATGAGTGAACACTTTCCTTAAAGGTTTTATTTGGCCTCACTTTTCAAAGTTTGCCAATGAGGCTTTTATGGCAAATTATCCCTAAGATACACCAAACACTTAACTACAATATCGAGCAACAATATAGTGTTCCAGAATGAGATATGAATTCTATAATAATTCTGGAGATTAAACAAAGATTGGGGTGCCATTTTGGAGATTAAACAAAGATAGGGGTGCCATTTCATAAATGGACATAATCAGTTCAGTCCACACAACTTTTGCTTAAAGATACCTCTCCATTTGTAAAGGTATCTATTCATTTATCAATGTATCTATTACAACATATATGTTTGTTGCTAATAAATGTTTAGGTTTGTATGAAAGTATACAACCAAGGTTTACACCGGTTTGAAACATGTTAACGAACGCATTTATTCAACTTATTTTAGCTCAAGAGAGTGCTGAAGCGTCAGCTTTTCGACACTACGGTGCTAGGCTCATTGTGTAATTTTTTGTACATCTTCAACAATGGGCGCCACGACACTAGCGCCCTTTTTCAAATGGTCTTCGTGGCCTAACACCTCTATCCCAAAAATGCTGATCGCATTCTTTGGCGCCGTAGCCTCAAATTCGAGCGCCACGATGCTACTCGCTGACTCAAATACACTTATATTTTAAGCATCTAAAAAATGTCTAATGATCTTTAACACATAAGAAACATATTTTACAATCTCTTCAATAGTTTAATGTAATAGGAAGGAAAGATAAGGATTGTCCATTGTCTTTGTTTGGTATAAGAATGAAAGAAAAGGAAATGATTCATCTTATTAGTAAAAGTATCAAATTGACCTTTTCTTAAATCACATCAATATTTATTTGGAGGATACAATTGTAAATAACTCTACATAATATTATGCTTTGTTCCCAAGCCGTCCAAATGTGGATGGATTCAAAACTTGTAGGGCCCAAGGATTGCTAGCCCCTTGCACAACAAAGGATTGGTCCTTTCCTTCTTTAACTTTCTCTTATACTCCTTTCTTTTTTCCCTCAATCCTTCCAACGAAACACACTCTTCGTGTTTCACCCTAAAGAGTTTCTTTAAGTTAGTTTCTTTCCCCTTTTTTTTTCCTTTGTTTCTTTTTGTCCCTTTTTTTTTTCTTTTTCTACTTTTTAGTTTTAATTTTTACATCTTTTTTTCACATATATTTTCTATTGCAAAAATTAGTTTGGTGACAAGAGAAGTTTAGAAATTTCTATTTAATCACCAAGTATCTAACTCATGTTGCTATGAACAATAAATCTAATTTATCGTACATGTTAGCGACCAGAAACAACACTTATGATTCCTCAAATAAGTATCTACTGTCAGATTTTCAATGTTATTCTCTTCCTTCAGACCATTGTGTGTAGGGGCACAACTCAGCAGATATCCACCATGGCTAGACTGCTTCCAACCACATAGTGTTAAGGAACATGCATAATCCAAGCTCAACTATCTAAATTGCACTTAAGCAATCTAAAAATAAATTACAAGTTAAGGACTCTATTTATAGAAGTGGTAGAAGGAGGTAGAAGTTTATATAAAAATTAGGACAAAATGTTCTCCTTATCTCCCCTATAGTTGGCATCCACACTAGGATATGCACAATGTAGGGAATTTGTGATTTTCTGCATCATCCAAGATAATTTGAATTCAAACAATCCCAATTTAAATTAGAATAATCATTATCTAATTTAAATAATTACAAATAATTATCTTTTATTCAAATACAAATAAGATTTAAATTAATTATTTAAATACTAAGTTTAAATAATTAATTATCTTAAATCCAATAACTAATTTGAATAATTATTTTCTAAAATTAATTAAATAATTAATGCAACCGAAAATATCATACAGTTAGCACCATAGACACTATATTTCTATTCCTAGCACTAGTCTAATCTTGGACTGTAACATGCATGTGTTGACTTTACTGCTAGTGGTAAATTGCATCTGCTTGGTCTATCAAAAGGAATTAGTGAGCTACCATTGGAACCCGATGGACATATATTATCAAGCTCTAATAATAACAGATAAATTGTTTCATGATTAATTTTTCATTTAATTAGTAACTTCGATGGCAAGACCCCAAGTTACACTCTTGATAATATATCGCATTACAAGACTCCAAAAAATAGTACTGTCTATGACCTCTCATAACATGTATATCCTTATAGGTTAGCCATAATCGGATGAAGAACAAGTTCTGTTTTACCGCTCAAGTATTTTATCTTAAAGATCTATTATGTTACTTATTGGAAAATTTCCATTTATAATAAATACAAATGGAACCCAGTTACTAAATATATCAAGATAACCAAGGGGATCTTCTTTTTCGAATTTTCTAAGTAATTCCTTTTGAGGATATAACATTAACTCTTTGTCATAGAGCTGTTGATTTTGTATATGTGGATTATGGTTTCATCGAATTCAAATTGTAACAATCGGAATTTTGATTTTGTTGAAAGTATTAACTAATAGAGATTTGTAGCTAATCTCAAATACAATTCCCTTAATTCATTGTTAATTTTTCACATTTTAGCTATTTTCTAAATTTCTAAAATTATATTTTGACCCTGTAGATTTTGATAATTAAAAAAAAATCTCTACTGTAATTCTGCTGGTTTTACACATGCAGTTTGATAACTTTGTTTTATGGTTAATTCCTCCTATTTGATTTCAAAAACCCAATTTTCCCTTCTCCTTCTATCATTATATCCTCCCCCTCTCTTCTTCCCCACCCCCCTTCTGTCTCTTTCTATCTATCTCTCTCAACCTGAGTCTATCTCTCTCTTCTCCTTCTCATGAAAGCCTCAAAATACTTCAAAGATGAATGATTCATATCACACCAACTTTGGGCAACCCGTATTTGTAGAGGTTTTATGGAGTATTGAAGATTTTCTAATCGGAATTAAGAGCTAGAGGTAGGTTGTACTCCTCCTCTTTAATTTGAGATTTTTCCAACTAAAATGGAGTTTATTTTTGTGGTATTTTCAATTTGTTGTATACATTCCTGTTTGCACGGTTCTCTCTAACTTCTTCTCTTTGATGCTTAAATGATGCACTTCAATTAAAGGCTTTCAATGCTCTTGCATGTGATTATATTTGTTTTTCCCTTTCAAATTAATGACCTTGCAACAATTTAGTTCTTTTTAAAGCATGATAAAACTGCTATCGGTAACTTATTGCTGTCATGTTTTAACCCTTCTCTCGTTTATGGAGGTTTCTAAAATTTTGAGGAAAAAATTGTGCTCTTGGCTTTTAGGTAATGATGCTTATGGGTTTATGTAATTTTGGTTATTCCTCTTGAATACAATCGATTATTGATTCATGGAGACTTTAGTTTGCTTCATTGCCTTGTGATATTTTAACAATGGAAGGGCTAAGACTATCATTTCATGAGAAAAGTTAGTGCTATTCATTTGCGAAATCGAGGATTACTTTTTTGCTTGATTTGGAGACGTTAGTCGTTAGACCCTTGAGTACTACTCTTTAGGTTTGAAAACCTAGTTTAGAGAGTTGGGATGATTGATGAGGATTTTAGAGTTTTTCATGCACACTAAGTATGCGATAAAGAGCTTAAGTAACAAACTCTAGATGCTGTTAGAAGAGAATAGAAATCTAAAGATTATCCTTGCTATATTTATTTAAGATAGTATAATGAAAAATATATATTATCTTCTTCGCATTGCCATAAAACTTATGATAATTGGGCACCCGTAACCCACGTTATGCATTTTTTAAATTTAGACAAATTATTGAAATTCTGTAGAAATCCTGCACGCGATGCTTGGAGTTTAGCAAGCTTTTGGAGGCCGCCTTAATCAACCTGAAACCAAATATATGATAGGTCTTTGGACAGCTCTAGATGTTAGCTTCAATTAAATATTGACTTCGTATTTTATGAAATTACGAAGAATATTTTATGAATATTTTTGTAACAACCCATAAATATGTTTTTTTATTTTTTTTTTTATTTTTTTTAAAGATATGTAAAACTAGGAATTGAGACCCTACCATTTGACATATGATGGCTGCACATAAACCGACCATACTACCTCTTAGAGCATGTTATCTGTGACAACGGGATGATAGGGGACTTCTCACCATTCAAAAAATTCTAGGAAGAGGCTTTAGATATAGAAACTCAAGACTTGAGAAAAGTTAATTTATCTCTGCGAATCTCTGGAATTTAATGGAGAGTTCAGAATTTGCACTCTTTGATATCTTTGGGTCAGTCAGATGTTTACCCCAACACAACTAAATCAAGAGAAAAAAAATTTGTGCGGGTACAAGAATGTGTTAAAGTTATTTATGTTTTTAAATCATCGCAGTTTATTAAAATCATATCATTTTGAAAAAACTTTGACACACTCAGCGCAATTCAATAAAAATTTCACGATCATGAAAAAAATGTGTCAAATATATATATATATATATACACAGTGATTTCAATGGTTACTGTTATATTAACTGTTTGATATAAATCTGTTGGTTGTAATTGCAACACTTGTCAATTTTTACGTAATGGTTTATGATAGATATTTAAACAACATTATGTATTTTCTATATGATTTTATGTTGTTCACTATCTTATTTGAGTATTATAACAGGTGACAATCATGTGGAATTGATGTGCTCAATATGTTCATGTCAATAATGTTGCATGCATAATATTTATTTAGCAATTAGTTAAGATTTTGTTGTATTTGAGAGTATGCGGCAGTTTGGCAAGTCGAACCTTCAAGTTCGGCAGGCCGAATTTTTCCTCACGGAACGGCAGGCCGGACCTCACAACTTCTGCAAGCCGAAGTAAGCCATCGGCAGGCCGAAGAAGGCTGACGAGTAGTCAGCAGACACTCTCCAAAATTTGTGACAATGATGATTATTGATGATTGGATATGATGGAATGATTAATTTTGATTGATTGGCATATTTTTGGTTTGATTCCTTATTTTAGGAAATTGAATGTTTGACTTTTATGATGATTTGAGGTATTTGATATGATTTCTTATTTTGAATTTGTGAAATATGGTAAGTAAGAACAAATTAGTTAATTTCCCTAATCCTCTCCATTCCTCACGTGAATTGCCTCAGTGTTAGTCAGGAAAATCCTGACATATTAGAAAATATTGACCCTCTCTACATTATCCTCATTTACGTTAATTTTACTCTCTCAATTACGCGCTCTTTCTCTCCCTCTGTTTCTAAATTTTCTCAAAAACACTCCCTCCTTTTCTTCACGTTTTTCTCTTCTCCTTCTTTCCCTTATTTTCTTGAGAATATTTGGATAAAATATTGAGATTTCCTTTGATGAATTTGAAGGAAGCTTGAGAAAAAATTGTTTTGACGTAAGATACTTTTCTCAACAATTCTGAAATTTTTATTATCCTATAATCTGACCCCCATATCTTTGCCTACAAATTTTCTTTTGCTTTGAAATTTTAATATGATTTTCATGTATATGCTATGTGATGTTGCTCCAAATTTCGTGCCATTTGGTGTTGTCTAGGCTGAGCTATTAAATGTTCATGCTCTGCACCTCATAGTCGCAATGTGCTGATTGGTATATTCTTGTATAAATGTGGTTGTTGTTCAAAGGGCAAATGTGCTTTGATTTTTAAAAAAAATTGGCAGACATGTTCATGGTTATATTAGGTTGTGAACTGGAAAATTTCGTGTTAATATCATGTGTAAGTTGTGAGTTATTAAACTTTCTTCAAACTAGGCTTTTATGGCTGTGAACTTGCAAACTTTAGACCTCTTATTTCTCTAACTCTTATTGTGTCTAAATGATTTTGTTTGGTCAAGGGAATTTTTGTAGTATGGTGTTCTTATGTATATAGGTTGTCGCAAAAATTTGAGGTCAAAATTATTTTTGTGATATTTTTCTTAAATACTAGTTTGAAAGGTGTTTACTGTCCATGTTGAAAAATCAATTTTACTACCGATTACAATTGTGTATTTTGACCTACTCTGATTTTTGTTGAAGCCAATTTTTGGATATGTTATAGTTTTTAGTGTCTATTATGTGTGTTAATTTTCGTGGATTTTTCTACAGCATTAATAATGTGATAAACGGGCCTGAGTTTAGAGTTGTTCACTACCCATCTATTGCTGGTAGATTTTGTGTCATGAATTTGTGACTTGTTTTAAATATCAAATGGAATTTTTATGACCAACGAAAAATCATGATATTATGTTTATATGTTAACTTTGTCCCTGTCAAGTTTGGTGCTCAAATTTTGTATGAATTTTAAGTTATTGAGCTATGAATTCATAAGGGTCAGATAGCAATTGCGTTGACAGTTTTGTTCTTGTGGAAATCCGGGTCATATCCCTATTCTTAGGGATCCTAATTGAAGGATATTTTTCTTTTAATACAGATTATTCCTAGTTGTTAGTGATTCTTGATTTTTTGCTAATCATCTAATTTAGCTCCTTGATCCTAGGAGTTAGTCTTCTGACTTTATGGTGTAATAGGAATTAGTCTTCTAATTTTATGGTGCAAAATTGGCTGATTAAAGCTAATTAGTAGGAGGTGTAAATTAGCAGCCTAACCTCTATGTAATGTACTCTACTCTCATTATCAGAATAAGAAAAAGTGATATACTTTTCAGCCTTTTTCTTCATGGTACCAGAGCCTACTTGATATCTTCCATGGCCACCGAAATTCCTCCTTCCTCCTCTTCCACTTCCAATGTTATTTCTGTCCA
>CAMOHE010051381.1:0-14079 GCA_946598075.1 Artocarpus hirsutus
GGTTAACTATGGTATCCACGAGATATGATCATAATAAACCTCATAATCTGGTATATGATGTAAATTAACTAACCATGCAGGTTTAATGTGGTAAGAATAAAACCTTAAGGTGAGTAATGGTTTTCCCTACTGAGCATGTTGTCGCTCATTCCCTGTTATGTCATCTTTTCAGGACTTACTAAGTGTGAGGTGGCTACAAGAAAAATAGTTGGAGAAGCTATGTAGCTATATTACGTTGGGATTGCTTTGAATGCAAAGAATGATCATCATGATAATGTAAGCATCTATTGTTACTTTCTGTGACTGTATTAAGATTTGTTGAGGGTTGAAATGATGATGATGACAGTTGTGTATTATTAAAATTTAAGGTGCTACATTAAACTGTAGTTTATTTATTTGTTTATGTTTTTATTTTAATTTGAGAGTTTTTATTTAAGTCCCGGATAAATTACTTTAATAATTTATATTTATTTTTTAATCTTTATTTTATTTAATAAAAATTGTTAACTCCCACTTAAGGACGTTACAAGTTTAGCTTATTGTATTGTGCGTGTGTGTGTGTATATATCATACCATTACTCGTAAATTCTTATAACACGTTATTCTACGTTTTTTTTTTTTTTTTTTAAGGGAAACAGACAGGGCATGTTGGTGAAGTTACACATTAACACAAATTTGTGACATTCTTTGGAGGTCGTACAAGAATGACTAGAAAGTTAATTTCCAGATTTAATAGAAATCTAGAGAGCTAAAGCCATATCTTTGAACAGCAAGTATTTTTATGGCGTACACTTGCAGTTGTCCCCACTCTGTAAAAATTTAATTGTATATATTAGGACGTACTGCAGACTGCAAAAGCTGCATGCTATAATCATGTCCAAGCTCCAATACTTAACAAAAAAAAGTTTTTTTAATAAACTCTGATATATTTTTATTTGGTAAGTTGCACATTACATTTCTAATTTGGTAATTTAACTCAAATTTAAAATGCTTGGAAAGATTACGCCAATTATAGTATTGCGGTCATCACCTTCTAAGAATGGCAATTATAACTAATCGGTACACCGCATGTGAGCCTTTAAAACGGAGGCAAATTTTGAAATTTTCTCAAAGAAAAATTGTTTCTCTCTATTCCTTTTTCTCTCTCACTATACTCTTATGTTGGAGTTCTAGTTGACTTTTCTTTGCCTCAACACTAAGATGATTTATAGGGTTTGTTTGGCAACGTGATTGGAACTAATAAGTTCTAAATGTTATAGTGTAAAGCTCTCGTATGTTACATTGAAAAGTAAAAGTTTGCAACTATAGTGAAAAACAAAAGTTTATTATAGTATAAATGTGACGACCTGTCTTTTCGGCCGTCATTTTATATCTTTAAACATTGTTCTTGAACAGTAATCTTACTTACTTAGTAAGAAAATACTGAATTATAAAAAATTTTCTTAATTAGACATTTAACATCCATTAAAATGTACTTGGGAACTATTGTGACCTGTGTCGCCATTCCAGTTGAGACCTCGCTCAATATTTGCCTTTCAAATCATTTCAAACTGTTTCTTAAAACTTAATAAGAAACATTTACTAAACATAACTTAAAACAACACTTCATAATTTTATAACACAATTCATATAATGTATCTAAAAACCTTTGAAAACATTTCTTAAAAACTCTGATTTCTTTAAAAACCTTGAAAACACTACATTAAATAGTGTAAAACCTTTTATTTGCGTCACGGAAGCAAACTATAATGGTATCCATTCCCACATCTCGCATCTGCTCTTCTGCAGTACCCAGCTCCTCTAACGGATCCTACTGGTCACCCATACAATACCTACAGCATGAAAAACTTCTTATAAGCTTACGCTCAGTAAGTTCAAACATAAACTCACAAAGCGTTCAAAACATACTTTAAAACTTTTCTCATAAAAACCTTTCTTCGAAACATTTTTCATAAACGTACTTCATAAATATTTTTCATAAAACATTTCTTAAACGTTCCTCATAAATGTTTTCATAACACATTTCTAAAACATTTGCGTAAATATTTTTCATAAAGCATTTCTTATACGTTTTTCATAACACGTCATTTATAAACCTTTCTTTGTAAACATGAAAATGTTTTCCATAAACATTTATCATAAAACATTCCTCATAATGTTTTTCATAAAATATAAATGTTTTCATAAACATTTAACATAAATATTCACAATATATTTTTCATAAGCATTTAACGTAAAATTTTATAATAAGGAATACAGGTAAATTCATAATGCATGACTCCAATTATGCTCCATTATAAACTTTCAATTTTGAGCATTTTATAAATACTCTCTTTTCTTACTTTAACTTACTGTTTTCATTTCTTAACTGACCTTATCTTGCTTTAACTTTTCATCTTTGTCCTTATCTTTCATTATCTTATATTCACTTTCCTTACCTTACTTTTGTGTTCGTACCATTTCATTAATCATGAGATTACATACATGATGCTTCCCTTGCGGAAGACTTGAGACCATCGATCACGTGGTCAAGTATCTCACATCTTGGAGGTTAAACTTTAACTTTACGTTCATTACCTCATAACATAGAGGTTGGTATGACACTTTTCTTTTTATCCTTACGTTACCTTCTTGTTAACTTTTGTGAGCATATCAAATGTAATCACATCAAATGCAAACATACTTTCAATTCATAACTTGTAAGATAAAAGCTGTTGCACAACAATGCAACTTATCGCATAACAAATGCATTATAAAATGCGCACATGGTTTGCAAACCATAACTTATTTTATGAAACTTATTGCACACATAGGCAACTTATTGCATACGTAACAAATGCATCATAAAATTCATAACTTACGCTGTACAATATTATGCATTGTCAAAATGCAAAAACATACTTTAAAATATTCTGAAAATCATAACTTATACTTTTAAACACGTTACGCATATCAATATGCCATAGACTTTAAATATAGTATTTGCAAATTCATTGCAAACCTCTCTTTGAATCTTTAAAACTTTTGCATAATAAATGCAAATATTCTTTAAAAGAAACTTGCATAATAATTGCAAGCTCATTTATAAACATATAACAAAAAGATTTAAAAATCATTTACTTCATGCTATAGGTGAGGTCTGAACTTACCCGTACTATGCTCTAGCGTTTACTATTTCTTTCTTGTCTCATTCCTTTCTCATTCCTTTTCCTTTCGTTAGTTGGCTCCTGTGTCCTGATCATACGACAGCCGACTCATTAATTAACTTCATTTTTATCAATCCGCTCGATTGATAATAAAACATAAACATTAAACATCCATTGTTAAATCTCTCGTCACACACGACGGTTACGTTACTCAACGTATTACGGAATATTTTCTGTCTAATGACATTATGCTAAATCGAAGTGTTTGGCTCCATTCTAGCCCTTTTGTAAAAATGACGTTTTTGCCCTTGGTGGGTTTTTCGTCCATTTCGTGACTTAACCAAACTCATTACTTAACTTTAACATTCCCTTAAGTAGATAATATGAAAAATTACCACTAAGAAACATTTCCCGACATCGGGCGTTCTGGGTCAATTTTGGTCATTTTTCATAAAATGACCCTTTTGCCATTAGTCTCATTTTCCTTCATTCTTTCCTTAACTGAACTTTAAATCCTTAAAACTTAGCATCTATCACAATGCATTATAATACAGTTTATACTGCAGGTGAGATTGCCACTTACTTGGACTCCGAGCTAAACGGGTCCGGTTGTACCTTACTGTATCAATAATATATGAAGCATCCTCTGCAGTGCTCCTCGAGCTACCATGAATGGCTAGGAGTGCTTCCTGGAGGTCATACATTGTTTAACATGTCATTTTGGACTCCGACATTGTAGTCTAAATCGCCTCGATCCGCGTGTAGTCGATACCGAAAGATTTTTACCAGAGTGGAATTAGTTTAAACGGAGGTCACCGTTACGTTCAGAGTGTTAAAACGAGTCGGGAGGCGGTCTCAGATCATCGATCGGAGGTCCGGATCACAAAATCCCAATTTGACGGTTGGCCGTTGTCGACCGGCGGTTGACCACTGTCACGTGACTCCGTTGGCAGCTGGGCTTGAGCCTACCCCTCCTAAATCTATCCTCCTGAGTTGATTGATAGGGTCAATTTTATGCAATTCAACATCCATCTGCTCAAATCAAGCTGCCATCGACAGTGAGAAGTGACGGATTCCGATCACGGCCTTCCGACGATGGTGGCCCAAAATTGACTTAGGGGAAAGCTTCCCGAGGTCACTCTGAGCATTTCCCCCATAGTGGGGTTGCTCAACATGGCCCGACAAGGTGGCTCCGCCTACCCTCTCGGCAGCGTACGACGGAGACGTCAATCTTTGTCCTCCGGGGCTCGTCTCTCAAAATTGAGAGAGGCAAAACATCCCACGCACCTCTCTGAATGTTTTGGGCCCTTCAATTTGGCACAACGCGGCCTAAAACGACGAACCCAAGCTCCTCCACTGTGGCAGTGGCGGGCGGCTTCGATCACCGGCAAGGGGTGGCTGGGTGGTGCAATTGACGTGGGGCTTTTGCCTGCCGCCCCACTCTGATCGTTTTGGCACTGGCGGTGTGCCTCACCGTTGCCGGAGATGGCGGCTTCGATGGTGGTGCCATGGCGGAGATAGGGCGGCTCTGACGAGGGGTTTCCAGCCAAAATAGAGCTGGGAAAAAGATGCCATCTTGCTCCTTTCCTCACACTGAGTCCATAGACACCAAAATCACCTCGATTGGTGATCGAACGATGAAGATATCAGCTTGAAAAAAAATGGGTCTCATCGCCACTTTGGGCGGCGCGTGAGCCCTCCTCCGGCAGTCTTTTGGGCTGTTCAGTACACCGTTGAGCTCAGCCCGTCGAGAGCTTTCCAATAGTGTGGGAGGTGTCAAAAACGGAGCTCGAAATCCAAACTGATTTTGAGGAGAGAGAAAATGTAGAGAGATAAAGTGAGGAGAGAGAAAAAGCTGATAATTATCCGAATTTTCTTTTTCTTTTTTCTTTTTCTCTCTCTTTGCTTTTATGCAAATTTTGTGGTCTACGTAGTCCAATTCTGCATTGTGTGACCTTAAGCAGTCCAATTCTTACACTACATTACTTTTACGGTGTAATTTTTATACTGCATAATTTTATCAGTGTATTTTCTTTATACTGTATTATTTCAATACCGTATAATTTTCATGTTGTTATACAGTATTTTTCCTTAAATAATGTTTTTCTTCTTAATATAATCCTTAATTTAATGCATTTTTAATGCATTAAAAATTTCGGGTTATTACAATAAAACTCTCACATGTTACAGTGTTTAGGTTCAAACTTGATTTCCAAACACTCTCATAGGAATTCCACTTTTAAAGAGTTAGTATTTGGATATACTACTTTTGTGAAAAATAGAGGTGAATAACTATATTTCATAAGCGGAACTGACCCTAATTTGCACTCAATAATGTCAATATTGCGCCTATGGCAACCCAAAATCCAAGCCTCCGATGTAGATCCCTTGACTGCTGATTAGGCAACCATGGAGACAAGAGAAAGCAAAGTAATGGAAGGGGAGGGAAGTGATAAATCTTTTTAAACTTTAAGTTTGTGAAGGACAAATTTTGTCTTTAATCTTTATTAAATGATCGAGTGAGAAGCCTGTGATGAATAGGTGAAACATCTATAATCCATTTAGTATTGGATTGTAATTATAAAAACTATTGCTTTTTAACTTCTGTTTGTTAAAATTAATAGGCTATTTAAGAAATGAGTTCGAAAATAAATGTTGAGTTTGAGTTTACTTTCAAAAACAAAATGTTTAAGTTTGTATTATAGCAATTTAAATTTTATAAAAAAAAATATTATAACAAAATAAATTTGAACTAATATTTTTTTGGTTCAAACTTATTTTCTAAATAGAAGAAAAAAGTTTGCTAGTTTCGGGTGTAACTTGCAAATCCCAAAAAAATAAATTGATTAGAATCAGGGATATTTGTGTAAAATGGGCTTTTTCATTTTAAGGATTGAAGCCCAACAAATAAGGACCCCATTATGCAACTCCTAGTGGGTTTCTCTGTCGGTGTGTCATCAAATTGCGCCAGCTGGCGGCTTGACAGGAGGGCCGTCAAGTTGCCAACTGCTAACCAGGCTGTTTGATCTCAACATTAAACGGCTGGGAATACTTCTTGGAAATAAAAAATTATCATAAACTAAAATCCTTTTCGTTTCCTGGAGTTAATATCAAGAATCAACACTTCGATCACATGAATTCAAGGGGAAATTTAATTAAGCCCATCCCTAAAAAATAATATAGACTTTTATTCATAATAATTTTTTACAAATTTTTTAATCATGGTATTTTTGTGTGACAAATATGTACCCATTCACAACTTTAATGAAATTTTTGTTATGATTAATAGGCCGTGTAGTATATAGATTCAAAATCGTTTAAGCTAATTCAAACCATAAAAGTAGTTTAAACTAACGTTTAGTGGACTACTAACCGAGGGCAGTTCAAATTATGGAGTGGTTTTAAACCAGCTAAAATCTCCAAATCTAAACTTTTACTCCTCCTCAAGTTCATACAATTTGAACTATTTTTTTACAGTAAAAGTTATTTTTATTCTCATTTTTCTTTTAAAAACCATAGTTTTCAAAACACCAGTTCTTTTTTTAAACTTGATGTGATGTTTTATTCTCATTTTAAACTTTTATATTTTAAACGTTAATTCAAAAACCACAGTTTAAGCCACTCGGTTTAAAACCTACAAATCAAATTATTAGTTCTAAACAACATTATTATGAATTCACGCATGAAACAAATCCTGAAACTTTTTTGCCACAAAGTTTTTAGTCACTGAACATCCTATGACTAAAAACTTTGTGGCTAAAGTTTAAAAGTTTTAGTTACAACAAAAATTTAATAAAGTTTGACTAAATATACATTAGTCACAACATTTTATTATGACTAAAAATTTTATCAAAAATTATTATCACTAAAATCTTTTTTTTTTTGGCAGTGCATGTTGGGAAATTTGTACTTAAGTGAATTGCCGAAGCGTTGATTTGAACAAAATACATATAAACCGTCGAAAATAGAAAGTACTATTCAAGTTGCCCCCTAGGATTCATATAAATACTCCTAAATCGGTTTTCACATGAAGTTGATAAATTTTTGGGGTTTTTTAAATTATTGCAACAAGTTTAATTTAGCCTAATTTTTTCAATACCAAATTCTGGATAATAAATGAGCAATAATGATTCTCGACTTCACTTATTAGCAATCCTTGAATCGTAGCGGTATAAGCAACAACAATGTATGCAGCATCCTTTTACAATCCTACAATCATGTCAGAGATTAAAGAATAAAATAGAAAGGAGATGAAGAAAACATAAATTTTAACGTGATTTGAATAATACGTCTAAATCCGCAGACTAAGAAATGAGAGAGAATATATTGGTAAAAAACATAACCAATGCACAACATAAATATAAAAATCGTAATCGAATAATTAATCAGATAAGTTACTTAAATCTCCTTAACTATGACGTTTCTTAATATGAAAATAAATACAAATCAATCCAAAACTCCTAATAAAAATAACTCGATACAAAATAACTTTTTTTAATTGGTCATTGTAAGATATAGTTCTGATAGGAGACCCCAATGCTATTGCCCCAATGATATCAACGTTTTAAAAACTTGAATTTTTAATTTGACCTCTTCATTTTTTTTCTTTTTCATCTTCTCTTTCTTTTTAATTTTGTATTTTTATCTTGTTATTGTTTTGTATTTCTTTATACCTCATTTTATATAAAAATAAATTTTATTTTAATCTAAATGGGTTATTTATTAAATATTATTATATTTTGACGTATTTATTTTTATTTTTAATTAATAATGGGACAATTCCTTCCTTTTTCCTACAAATTATAGTGGGTGTTTAGAAAGGTGGTAGGAACCACTTTTACTGTAACATGTGAGAGTTTTACATTTAACAATTTATTTATTATTTATTATTTTTTTAACTGTAGCATGTGAGAATTTTTTACTGTTCATAACTGAGTTTGTAGTGAGAACTGAATGGTGAGAACTATTGCCAAACACCCCTATAATCTCAAAACCCCTATAATCTCAAAATTGAGAATGGAATAATACAATATTCGAAGCTCTTAATAAAGGTAATTTTATACGAAATGATAATCTTTCTTGACAATAAAAAATGAATTAAAATCCAAGTGTATAGATACATATATTCTTTGGGTACAGGATATAATATTTCATAAACCACAACTACATGCACATTGTATCATTGTTGAACTGTTATATGACCTACCAAAAGCACCGATATGTAAATTAAAGCGACTTCAACCAACACAAAGTCACAAGCTAATTAATTGCGCAGCCGCCAAGTAAATATATTTTACTGTACCATTTGGTTTAGGTCAGCAAGGTCCTATTTGGTAAATAGTTTTGAATTAACTATTTAATTTGAATTAGTATGATTTGAATTAAGATTTAAGTTAATGATTTAAATTTTTTTTCAAATTAACATCTGGATGTGCATTTAAGTTTTAATTTGAGTATAGAATAAAATTAAAATTTATGTTTGAAGAGGTAGTGAAAATAATTTTTGATTTATTAATAAATCTAATAAAATCTTAAGGTTAATGATCTAAAAAATACAATATAGATCTTAATTTATTCCTCTCTTTACTAGGAATACAATAAAAAAAGAATCATCTCAATTGGATAACAAATAAAGAAGTTATAATTTTTTTCTTGAAATATAGGAGAAAAAATGCTAGTTTTTATAGTAGCAAATATATTGAGTATCGATAGTTTAAGAGGAGTAAGAACTCTGAAAATTTAAATTCTTGATACTTAAAGGATCCATATTTTAGAAAAAATAAACACGCATTTAAAGGATTTTAATATTTGAATCTAAATTTAAATCTAAAAAATCTAAAGGGTTCTCGAAACAAACGTATCAGCATTCCATTGGTTAGATATAGCGACGGTAAAAGTTGTATATGTTTGTTTTTTTTTTGGCTAGGAAGTTTATTATGTTTTAAAATGGATCTTTTCTTCTTTTTGCCGAGGCTCACATCATCCAGTATGCACGTACTTATTTTAGAATGCTGGAATCTATCGCGGGTTCAAAGCAAAAAGAGGCAAGCAGCTAGTAAATAGTAATTACTTGAAGTCAAGTAAAATCAATGATGCCCTTTGCATTGTTGGTCCAAATTAAAAATACAATAATAATTTAAATTTTATAGGAAAAAACATAATTGATATTTTTCTCGCTTTTAACTGGCACACCAAACATGCAATAAGTATACGTTTTCGTTTCACATACCTATCAAATAGTAATATCATTTGGCCCAGTTTCGACAAAGATTAACACGATTCTAAATTTAAGAATGATTGAATTGGTCTGCTTTTCTTTTCTTTTTTCTTTTTTCTTTTTAAAGAACACATAATTTGGTATACTGACTCGACGACAGATATGAGTGGAAAAAAAAAAGGAAAAAAAAAATCTCGACTCTATGCTTCGCTTATCTATCTACGTCAAAGAAATCATATGGAGTAACTCCACAGCGACACGTCAGCAGTTCTTTCCACGTCATCATCCGAGTTCATATATGTAGGAGCTGGTGGAGGGAGAAGTAGCCCTTCTGCCAGGTCAGCATAAAAACTTGGCATGCCAAACATTTCCTCTTCATCCATATAAAACACTTCCTCCCCCTCTTCTATTGCCTTCTCCTCCTCTAACTCCACCTCCACCCTCTCCCCACTCGCCGAAGCACCGCCGCACTCACTCTTCAGCCGAAACGCCTCGGCTGCCTCCGCCGCTGCTGCTCGGATGTCCTTTGCATCCTTGGAGGCCTGGACGGGCAGCCGCCACGCCGAGTCCGCGAAATTGGGGCACGCCGGCCTCCCCTTCAGAGCCAACTCCGCCACGTCGTGCGCACGCGCCGCCATCTCCGCCGTCGGGTACGTCCCGAGCCATATTCGCGACTGCTTGCCCGGCTCCCTCAGCTCGCAGACCCACTTGTCGTTGTTCCTCCGCCGCACCCCGCGGTACACCGGGTGCCTCGTCTCCTTGAACACCCTCCTCCCCGCCTTCTTCTTCGGTCGGCTTGCTGCCAATATCACTTCCTCGTCCGAGTGTGCAGCTCTGACGCCGCTCACGCCCGACGCTATGTTATCCATCAGAGGATCAATGGTTCTTCTGACACACCTTATACGAAAAGTTATACACTTTGTGCGTACTTGTGCTTGAATTTTGAAAATGAGAATGCAAGAAAAGGGTGTTTTTATAGATTTTTTTTTGTAAGGTTTGCGAATTGGACACGGGGGTTGAACGTGAGTGTGAAAAGGAGTGCCATTTGACGGTTGAGTTCGGATAGGCCACGGTTCCCACTTGGCGGTTTTGAGGAGAGTATGACTTGAGAGGTAAGTTACCAGTTTATTTATTCTTTGACTTTTGTTTGACTGATGGCAAAAGTGGGGCCCAGAAAAGACAAAATACTAGAATATCCTAAACTGAGTGACGTTAGTGTTTCGGCAAATTATCGCCGCTAATACGCACGTTTCGTTTAAAAGCTCGCTGACGTGGCAGACAGCTCAGGACCAGATATGTATTTTGCGTAGTTTTCTATTTTAAGTTTGGCTTTCTGGGCAGTGGGAAATGGGCGCCTGGATAGAAAACGACTGGCTGTCGAACTTGAAGAAACTGGGAAAACCAATATAATAATAATAATAATTTATTATTATTATTATTATTATTTTTTTTTTGTGGTTGTGAATGTTATTTGCAATCTGTAGTGCTGTCATGATCTCATGCTGACTGGAATGCATGATCATTCTAGCGGCTCTGATTAGATAATTTAGTAAGAAAAAATCTCTCCTTTTTAAAGAGTTAACCGCATCAGGAAAGTGTTTTTGTCTTTTTTCTTTCTTTTTTTTTTCTTGTGGGAAAATGCCCTTTTTCATGCACTTGCATGGTACAGCCGACTTCTGCACATCTCGTCAAATGCATAATCACTTGGATCATGCCCAATGCCCATCGTTAAGTTCAGGTTAAAAAAAAGGGCAGTGAACAGTTGAGCTGCGAGGCTGTGTTTATTATTATTTTTTATTATCCTCACATTTTTGTTTTGCACTCATATTTTAATCCAGAATTGCTCAAAGATCCCTAGTTAGTGAGAGATAACTGGACCTTCATAAGCGGTTCACTTTACAACCTTTCCTTTTCTTTTTTTTTTTTTTAACTTTATCATTTATGTTATTTTGTTGAGTGAAAGGAAATCTTTTTCATTCACCTAAAATGAAAGCATTACAGTAATATATTTTATACTAATATCGAGATTGATTTAACAAACAATTCGTCCCAATGAACAAATAAGTTAATTAATGGATTGCACCAAAACAAAAACTCTTCTCGATTGTTATGCATATAGAACGCACAAGCACACAAAAACTAGAAATGATCTAAATACAAGGTTGCAACTAGATATAGATCTGGTGGACCATACTCATCACCACTCAAAAAAAATTAGATCCCAGTAGATATAGATTTATTCAATATGAAAACAAAATAGATGAATATAAAAGAAAAATTTATCGGAAAGAGGTCCTCTAGAGGTCCCTCTCCAGTGTAAAAGCTAGCCGAAGTTTGAGAAAAAAAATGATGAGACGAAGAACAAAAGAGAACTTTTATAATCTAATTTTACATCTAGAGTATATAAAAATTTAATTCCCAAAGTTCAATACAAAATACACCTATCATTATTTGCGTTTACACTAAATGATAACATTACATTAAAATATAAAATAATTAAATGAATCTTGAGTTTAACTTGTCCAATACTTTTCTTAAGTTAATAGTCTGATCTTATAATTGAGATTAGTTTGATTTGCTGTATTGAAGTCTAAGAAAATATGTGATTTTAAAAAAGCAAAAAAATTACATCAATTAGCACAGTTTCAATATTTAAATATGTAGAATTTTTAGAATCATGTACTCTGTTAAACATTTGAATTTCTAATTTTACCTCCTTCCTTTTCTTCTTCTCTTTTTTCATTCTCTCTGATTTATTGCTTCGTGTTTCTTTTTACATCATTCTATATAAAAATAAATTTCATTTTAATTTAAATGGGTTATTAACTAAATATTGTTACGTTGTGATTTATTTATTTTTGTTCTCAATTAATGATGGCCTAATTACCTCTTCTTCCTCTTAAGCAATTGTTCAATTCAACTCTAATTTATTTAGATTTAAATTTGAAATTGAAATAGCAGGGTGTGTGTATGTGTATTAAACGTGAAACTAATGACATAACCAAAATTTTCAAAAATAAATAATCTGCAAAAATTTGTAAATTAGAAATTTTAAGAGAATGAAAAAAAAGTAGCAAAAATGTGCCTCATGCTTTTAACAATATTAGAAATAATTTTCGCCACCAAACGGATTAGAAACAAGCTAAGAAGAATGAAAGTTTTTCGTTACATGTACAAAATAGAGTAATTAATTAATAAAATCAGCTTGAAATAGGAATGACAATAGGGCAAATTTGGAGAGATACTCTTTTTGCTAGCCCGCCCTGCAAAGAAAAACTAGCCACATCCTCACCTCATCAACTCATATAAATTGGAGGGAAATTTTCTCATCATAGGTTTTGGCTACTCGTGGTACCCCATTTACCCAATTAATTATATTCATAATAAATAAATGAATACATAAATAAATAACATACCTATATAAGACTAAGTTAAAAATAAATGAAAATTATCTTTTTGAATTTTTATTGATATTATGCACTATAACATTATACTTAAAATTGTATATATTATAACATATTATATCATTTAAAACTATAATATAAGTTTAACGGGGCGGGTAAATGAGGAATAGAGTCGAGGACTTTTATACATGTCCTTGCTCCTATAACCAATGACTAGTTACACTTTCAACTTGGCCATTTACAATCCCAATCCATTTATAATTGGGTTTCCCCATCCTATTTAAGATAGGTCCTCATAGGTAAATAAATTTGTTATCTCTAAATTTTGATAGAGTTTAAAAAGTGCATTTGGAGTGCTTATAGAAATAGGTAAATAGAACAATTAACCAGAAGAGCGGATAAATAAGTCAGCAATACAATTAGTCTCTAACTGAGAGATTCAAACTTCAAGTTTTTTTTTTAATAGAGTGGATTTGAATCTTGCTAAAAAGGCAGTCCTTTCAATAAATATCAGACTGCATGATCACGATTTTATTATTTTTATTTAAGGAAACGATTTTATAAATTTTCTTATAATAATTCGTTATCAAGAAGTAATTATTAATTAAAAAAAATGTGAAGTTGCCCAATTGAATAGCCTGCCTAGATGCGGCTTTCACAACCCCGTGTGTGATGCGTGCCGGCTTTTCTTAGTTCAGCTCTCAACAAAAACCTTTTCAAACCGACAAACTCCCTCAACAGACTAATTGTGGAAGGCAGAACTTTTGCTAAAACCAAGGGTCAACAAAAGTACATAATTACGTTCCAAGAATTGGCCCAAAGATTCAGCACTCTAAATCCATTTGGATCACACAAATTCTAAATAAATGACGTATATACACACACATAATCATGATTATCATCATAAGGAGTAACTCCATAGAGACACACCAGCATCGCTTTCCCCGTCATCGGAGCTCATATAAGTAGGTGGAGGAGGGAGAAGTAGCCCTTCTGCCAGGTCAGCAAAAAAGCTTGGCATTCCAAACACTTCCCCTTCCTCCAAATAAAACATTCTCTGCTCCTCCACACCCTTCTCCTTTTCCACCACCATCCCTTCATAACTCCCCCGCGAAACCCCGCCGTACTCCCGCCGCCGGAACGCCTCCGTGGCCTCCGCCGCTGCCGCGCGGATGTCCTTCGCATTGCCCGAGGCCGGGGCCGGAAGTCGCCAAGCCGAGTCCGGCCCCGGAAAGCCAGAGCCGCCACATCGTGTGCCCGAGCCGCCATATCCGCGACTTCTTGTTCGGCTCCCGGAGTTCGCAAACCCACT
>CAMOHE010051381.1:14882-26956 GCA_946598075.1 Artocarpus hirsutus
ATTTTTAATTTTACCTTATTCCTTTTCTTCTTCTCTTTTTTCATTCTCTCTGATTTATTGCTTCGTGTTTCTTTCTACATCATTCTATATAAAAATAAATTTCATTTTAATTTAAATGGGTTATTAACTAAATATTGTTACATTGTGATTTATTTATTTTTGTTCTCAATTAATGATGGCCTAATTACCTCTTCTTCCTCTTAAGCAATTGTTCAATTCAACTCTAATTTATTTAGATTTAAATTTGAAATTGAAATAGCAGGGTGTGTATGTGTGTATTAAACGTGAAACCAATGACATAACCAAAATTGTCAAAAATAAATAATCTGCAAAAATTTGTAAATTAGAAATTTTAAGAGAATGAAAAAAAAAAGTAGCAAAAATGTGCCTCATGCTTTTAACAATATTAAAAATAATTTTCGCCACCAAATGGATTAGAAACAAGCTAAGAAGAATGAAAGTTTTTCGTTACATGTACAAAACAGTGTAATTAATTAATAAAATTAGCTTGATATAGGAATGGCAATAGGGCAAATTTGGGGAGATACTCTTTTTGCTAGCCCGCCCCGTGAAGAAAACTAGCCACATCCTCACCCCATCAACTAGTATAAATTGGAGGGAAATTTCCTCATCATAGATTTGGGCTACTCATGGTACCCCATTTACCTAATTAATTATATTCATAATAAATGAATGAATAAATAAATAAATAACACACCTATATAAGACTAAGTTAACAATAAGTGAAAATTATCTTTTTGAATTTTTATTGATATTATGCAATATAATATTATACTTAAAATTATATGTATTATAACATATTATATCATTTAAAACTATAATATAAGTTTAACGGGGTGGGTAAATGAGAAATAGAGTCGAGGACTTTTATACATGTCCTTGCTCCTGTAACCAATGACCGGTTACACTTTCAACCTAGCCATTTACAATCCTAAGCTATTTATAATTGAGTTTCTCCGTCCTATTTAAGATGTGTCCTCATAGATAAATAAATTTGTTCATAAATTTGTTATCTCTAAATTTTGATAGAGTTTAAAAAGTGCATTTGAAGTGCTTATAGAAATAGGTAAATAGAACAATTAACCAGAAGAGCGGATAAATAAGTCAGCAATACAATTAGTTTCTAACTGAGATATTCAAACTTCACCTTTTTTTTAATAGAGTGGATTTGAATCTTGCTAAAAAGGCAGTCCTTTCAGTAAATATCATACTGCATGATCACGATTTTATTATTTTTATTTAAGGGAACGATTTTATAAATTTTCTTATAATAATTCGTTATCATGGAGTAATTATTAATTAAAAAAAATGTGAAGTTGCCCAATTGAATAGCCTGCCTAGATGCGGCTTTCACAACCCCGTGTGTGATGCGTGCCGGCTTTTCTTAGTTCAGCTCTCAACAAAAACCTTTTCAAGCCGACAAACTTCCTCAACAGACTAATTGTGGAAGGCAGAACTTTTGCTAAAACCAAGGGTCAACAAAAGTACATAATTACGTTCCAAGAATTGGCCCAAAGATTCAGCACTCTAAATCCATTTGGATCACACAAATTCTAAATAAATGACGTATATACACACACATAATCATGATTATCATCATAAGGAGTAACTCCATGAGACACACCAGCATCGCTTTCCACGTCATCCGAGCTCATGTAAGTTGGTGGACGAGGGAGAAGTAGGCCTTCTGCCAGGTCAGCAAAAAGCGTGGCATTCCAAACACTTCCTCTTCGTCCAAATAAAACATTCTCCGCTCCTCCACACCCTTCTCCTTCTCCTTCTCCTTTTCCACCACCATCCCTTCATGACTCCCCCCCGAAACCCGGCCGTACTCCCGCGGCCGGAACGCCTCTGCGGCCTCCGCCGCTGCCGCGCGGATGTCCTTCGCATCGCCCGAGGCCGGGGCCTGAAGTCGCCAAGCCGAGTCCGCAAAATTAAGGCAGGCCGACCGGCCCCAGAAAGCCAGCGCCGCCACATCGTGTGCCCGCGCCGCCATCTCCGCCGTCGGGTACGTCCCAAGCCATATCCGTGACTTCTTGTTCGGCTCCCGGAGTTCGCAAACCCACTTGTTGTTGTTCCTCCGCCGCACCCCGCGGTACACCGGGTGCCTGGTCTCCTTGAACACCCTCCTCCCCGCCCTCTTCTTCGGCCGGCTCGCCGCCAAAATCACTTCCTCGTCCGAATTCGAAGCTCTGCTCAATCCAGAATCAGCAGACATAGAAGAACTTTCAAGCTTGTAACACTCCATCATAGTAGTACTCTTCAACAATGGATAAGGATCCGAGAATTGACCAAAATTATTATTATTATTATCCATTAAACTCAGTTTAGTTTGAGTACTTGCAGTAGTAGTAGTACAATATTTGATTCTAAGAAATGGGAATTTTTTTTTGAGTTTGATAATGAGAAATGAAATGGGATTTTATAGTTTTGATTTGGGTGTTGTCGCGAATTGAACACGGAAAATTGAAAAGTATTTTCTTTTGCCAATCAATCTGTTAAGCTTCGAATAAGCCGCGGTATCCACTAGGGACTTTAGAAAGGAAAACGACAGAGAATTATACTTAAATTAGTAAGTTTGGACTTTTCATGTCACTTTCCAGTTTGACTGGTTTAAGTCGTACTCCACTTTTTGTTCACGAATAAGGAAACCTACTAAGTGTTTATTAAATAAGCACGTGTGTTCATCCATTTAGTGGACATCAAAATATAGCACGTTTCATTTTCGTTCACACGACGTGGCAGCCAGCTAAGGACCCAGTATATATTATTTTATTACAGCGCAGTTATTTTTGCAGTTGATTAAGTTGTGTGGGGTCAGGTCGGAAAGTGATTCGTGTCGTTAAATGGACACACCAGATATTTTCTGTGGTCTCAAAATGCTTTTAGTGGTTCTCTCTCTTGCTTCACTGGATTGCAACATCTGGATTCACTGTGGCCGTTGATTGGATATGATCTGTCATTAGATCATGAGTTTGTTAATTTTTTTGGGTTCTAATTAACTAACAATTGTTTTTCTAAATAGTGTTTTTCAAATTGATAATTAATTGCAATGGGAAATGTTTAACATTGTCGACGTGTTTTCCATTATGTCATTGTCAAGCAAAAGAGAAAAGTGCTTTCCATCAAAACATTGTCATAGCGTACTGTTACAGGAGATAACATTTAAAAAAGGGTAAAATTATATGAATTTTGATTTTCTTATGGTAATAATTATGTGATGTTGATGATAAAAAAGGTGAAGTTTCCTTCAAATAAAAATCAACTTATTTTTAATAATTGAAGAACCAATTATATCTTACTATCTTCTGTTATAATTATACAAACACAAGTAAATATGTCTGTATGTAAAGACAAATAATATATGTATGTATGTATGCATGCAAGCATGACGCATGCATTTTGTAAGATTAAAGCACAAAAATTTTAAAATACATATTTTACATTTCAAATGAAATACATTTTTCTTAGTAACTATTCGACACAATTCTTTTAAAGTTTTGGAACTAAAGTCTCTCCTTAAAACAGGAGAATAAGTCTTCAGTAACTAGGAAAATGATAAAAAATGTTTAGTTTTATTTTCAATAAAAGTAATTTGAGTAATAAAAAGTTACCATTTCTATTTAATTATATAATTATAAGAATCACACAAAAATTAAATACAATAGTTTTTGTGAAGGAAATACTATACAATAATGATAGACGTCTTTGAACAAGGAAAATTATATATACATAAAAAGAATTAATTGCATAGATATATTCTCTAGTTTTACTTTTTTTAATTCACTCTTGATTTTGCTCTTATTTTCATGGTATTTTTTGAATTTCAAAATTATATTTCTGTTTTATCCTTCTAGTGCTTTGTGTATGAAAATGACAACAATAAAAACAAAGCATAATTAGTTACATGAAATTATATTTTTTGAAATAATGAAAAAAACTTTCAAACATATTAAATTTATAAAGCAAAAAAAACTAAAAAACAAAAAACCAAACAATAGCATAGAAAAGACCACAACACCTTCGCCCACAGACCTCTAACTTTCACCCAATGCCGGTGTGAAGGACCCATCCCTTGACCGAAAACCTTGGTCATCATCGCTAGCTCAATTGCATCATTAGGGATGACGAAATATTATTTAGGGTTGGTGTTATCCATGATGATCATATTTGGTCAGTTCGAAATTAGTCCCTTTGTCGAGGAGGACATCCTTGAACTCACTCCGAGGGTACCTCCCTGAGGACAATAGAAACACAATGACCATCGTTGACCATGGCATTTCTTGGTGCTTATTGCCACATTGATTTAAGCTCCTCCATGAGGTTGGGTAGTTGTTGGTGAATCAGATTGGGTGGGGTTAGGACGACAATTTGTAGACTTTTTTGTTTTATTTTTAGATTTTATGTTTTATTTCAAGTTTTATTTTATTTTATTTTTCTAATACACTTAAAATATATTTTGAAAAATATTTTAATAATATTTTATTTTGTCTCTTTTATTATGTTATAATAAAAAAGCACGAGGAAAAAATTGAAATATATATATTTTTTAAATCTAAAGGATGTATTAGTAGTTTCTCAAAATAGAGGTGTTGATGGCTGTTTTACACCACGTATTTTCGGAAGCCGAGGCCTAGGATCTTGTTGTGCCACGCTCATGGAACTCCTGTGGGTTGTAGTTTGGTAGGCCACAAGCAAGCAAGTAGGTTTGCTTGTTTTAGACCAATCCAATTTTAACCCAGCTAGAGGGTTTAAATTAATTAGGTTTAAAATGAATAAGTGATGGAGATATCAACCTAAAGGCCTATATTTTACCCTTAGAAATTAGTTGCATGAAGAGGAATTTTTATAAATGTTATATTTTAAGATTTACTTTTTATAAATACCACACATATTCATTTATGGCATAAATTAACATGTAATATAAATGATAGTATGACATAAACTTTTTCAAGTATGGCATAAATAAATATAACTTTTGAAAATGTGGCATAATGTGTAATTCTCTCTTGCATAAAAGCCTAAGTCCAAAGCTCAAAAATTGGCCAAAAGCCCACAAATCTTATTTCATTTTATTTTTTGTTAATTCACTAATCAGATTAAAAAGACATGTTATACAAAAATCATGTGCTTGTTGCACGAGGAAAATCTATCACACATTTAACATCAATTTTAATTGGACCTGTTATGTAACATATTTCAAAATTCAAGGACTTAATAATCAAAATTTATAGTTTAGAGACTAATTTACTAAAAGTGATAAGTATGAGCAAAAAAGCCTTATAAATTTTGAATTAGCTAAGGTTTTGTGATATGTGTTTTAATGATGTAGTAGTAAAGAAAAAAAAATTTCATCTCTATGAGGTTATATCTATGCTATTTATAAAATTGTGGGTCCTAGTCTAGAATGTGGTGTATTTTTTATACTGGGTCTTACTATTTTATTAGTAACAGGGTTAAAACTTTATAAGGCTTAATAAGATTGCTTAATAATAAATATTACCAAGAAGAAATGAAAACCGAAAATGATGTAACGGAGTGCATCGCAGAATGGAAAGAGGAAAGAAAAGTTGGCCCCAACGAGACGACAAGAAGTTGAGCCTAGTGGGTGACAGCAAATTAAAGCCCATCATAAACAAGGACAACATGACCAAAGCCCTTGTTAGGTTGGTAGAGAAATCGTACTTTTCTTTTTAAAGGGGCTTGTAAAGATTATTAGGCTATAGTGTCGTGAGAGTATAGGATAGTCCCCCTTGTTGGGTCGAAAGCCCCCAGGCCTGAGGTTGTCGGCTTAATTCCATGACGGAATAAAGGACATGCTGGTTCCAAGCTAAGGAAATGTTATGGTAAAACTTCGTTTAAAACGATCTAGCAGAAGGCAAAATGCAACTTAAAGGCAATGGTGGAGTCATTTGTCATAAGTTTATGTTTGCTTAGATTTTCTATTCTAGGACTTAATATAGTTAGAATTGGATTATGTTTGGATTATTTTGATAATTGTTGATGTAATTTCCATTTCAATCCACTTGTGATGTTTATACTTAATGCTATTGATTCATGTGGCTAAATTGTTGGCCCCAACGTTTCATTAATATAATTAATTCTGATTTTGATGATACCAACATAATTTTTTATTTATATATCTATATATATATATATATATATAATGCAAAAATGGCTAATAAATTTGTTGAGTATTGCTAAGTTTAAAATCATAGGAAATTAAAAGAAGCATACTCAAATCGCAAGAACAATCAAGTGTTAGATTCAGAAGTGGAAAGATGTTGCGAAGACTTGAAGATCATAAGAATTTATTTTTTTTAATCTTTTTGTAAGTGAGCAATTATCTCAAATTGTATAGTTTATGCAAAGCTCAAATCACACACACACACTTTCACTTCATAAACATTTTACAAATTGCATAAATGTTTTTTTAAACTTGTGAAATTTTTTTTATACTTAAATATTTTTAATCTTAATTTTTTTTCACATTTAATCTTTGTATCTAATATGTAGACTTAAAATTTCACATAAAATCTACATAATTCAAATTAACACAATTTTACAATAACTATTTTTTAAAAAAAAATTTTGAGAGGACTTGTCTAGTAGGACTACTGGCCTATCGACCATTTCAGATCAGCCTGCCGGTTACAAGGGACAGTGGGACATCTCAGGGAGTGGATTAGTAAGTTTTGGATAAAGAAGATAAAAACAAGGTAAATTAAAAGAAGTAAACAAGGTAAATAAAGATAAAATACATAAATATACATAAAAAGTAAATAAATATCATCAGCTGTCACCATCACATGAATGCCAAAAAGTTGGGGCCAAGATCTTATCCTCATTCACCATCGCGTGGATGCTTACCACGAAGGTGGGTAGGAAAATAAAATACAATCATCATCCATAATAAAATAATACAAGAATACTGAAAATCATTGTCTCTATAATATTTTAAAAATATATAATTGATAGAAAAGAAAACGACATCAAGACCAGGACTAGTTGTATAGCATGCCAAATTTCGATCTTGGGCCTATCCTTCTTCCTCAAACCTGGAAGGGGGATTTAAAAAAAAATAAAATGTGAGTGGAAGGCAAAGTAGGATAATTAGTTAAATAAGTTATTTAAAAACAATTGTCACAAATAAAAATATTATTTGTAACCAAATCTCAAGATCTTGACAAAAATCAATAAACACTTGTAAGAAATTTGATAAAGAATCATCGTACGAGTTTTGAAAATAAAAAAGAATATCAAAATACAATTCTTTAAAATCAAAGACAAAAATTATTTTCATCAATCATCTATATAACGCCCCCTTAAGGGTGTCACAGATTTCATTATATTCATTCTTTTTGCCATTTTTAATATAAACTATTCAAATGAAAACATAATTTGGAACCATACCCCAGAATCCATGCATTTTTTTTAATAAATTACTTGATTATAAATATTTTTTAAATAGTTTATCAACACCAAAACAATAAAACCATAATTTAAATAAAAAATCAATACAACTTTTAAAATCTACTTACACAGTTTGGTAGGTCAAACTTTAGACTTCGGCAGGTAGAACTTGACTGGTAGTCTGGACTTCAATCACTGATAGACCGTCTGAGCCTCTGTAAAACAGGGTTTTAAAATCACTAAGATCGACAGGCCGATACAAGATAATCGACAGGCCGATACTAACATCAACAGACTAACCAATAATGATCGACAGGCAGATATGTTGTTAAAAAAAACAATTTTTTTAATTAAAACAAGTCTCAATATTTCAAAGTATGGAAGACAAACAATAATCCTATAAAGTTATAAAGACATAGTTCAAATCTTTAAAACTCTTCAAATAAACATACTCAGATAATAAAACATACTCAGAAAATAAAACTTAGTTTATAACTTCAAATTTCTTCTTTGGCGGTCTTCCATTTTCAATCCATCGTTCTTGGTTCATACGCCCGTCTTTGTCCTCCACCTATTCTATAGTTCTATTACCTTTATCTGCAACATGATGTAAAAACTGAGTAAGCAAAGACTTAGTTAGTACATTTCATATCTCATAACGTAAAACATTTTATGAAACCTCATAACCATAATCATCATCATAATAGTACACTAGACACAGTTTCATATAGAACATATATTTCGTTAGCATTAACTATGTTAAAACTTTGTTCATTTTATCTTTAGCAGCCCAAGTGTTGTATCATTTTCATCATCATAGGCGCACCATCATGAGAGGAGAGGGGTAGCTAATCCCAAACCAAACATGACATCATAAACATAAATATAGCATAACATAGGATGTGTAACACTTATTTAGGTGATACATCTACATATACATACATATATATATATATATACACTTATATACTTTGAAAAACATCATCATCAAAACATGTATAAACTTTTATACATCAAAACTTTCATAATAAAACATCATGTATAAGCATCATGAGGAATCATCATAAAACCATCATGAATATAGATTTTAAACTTTTATAAATTTCATCATGTTGCAGGTGAGAATGTACTTACCTGTTTAGCTTACTAAGCCTTAATTGAAGATGACGTCGTCGCGGTCTTGATGTGTTCACTCCTTAGTGTATTCATGTTATACATTCATTTAAAATAAAATTAACATTTATTTACATTCAAAGAATCATCCAATACTATAATACATATACACCTCCAATTCAAGAAATACATGAACACAAATCTCTGCCTGACCCTTATGTATTCATAATTCAATAACTCATAATTCGTACACAATTAAAGTATGAGACTCTAAAGGGACAAAGCTAACATATAAACATACTATCAAGATTTTTTTGTTGGTCATAAAATTTCATTTGATAACTAAAACAAGTCACACATCTCATAGTATAAAATCTGCCAGTAATAGTTGGGCAGTAAACAACCTTAACTAAAGTCTATAAAATAAATTATCTATACCATAAAATAATTTCATAAAAATATTACATATAATAGACACCTAAACCACATCCTATCCAAAAATTGCCTTTAAATAAATTCAAAATGACCCAAAACATGCGTTAGAATGCAGAGACAAAAATAACTTCCAATGTATCAGGTAGTGAGTTACATACAATCATTATTTCCAAACAATTTAAATAAAATTACTTAGACTCCAAATTTTTATGACAACTTATTAACATATAAGTACAGAAGTACAAAAATTTTCATAACCAAATAAATTTGTTTAGTCACACAAAATCATCACAAAACAAGAAGTCCAAAAATTCACTTATAGAATAGTCATAAAACCTAATCTTAATGAAAAATCAAGAACTCATAAAATATTCATCAAATCATCGCAAAACTTTCCAATCCTTAACTTAACATATAGATGAACATATATGTAAAATTTCATGAGAAATATCATTCATTTGCTTTAGGAACAAAGACTACGTTTATACAAAGCCTTACCAATCAGCAACATTTCAACTATGAGTGGCAGAGAGATTAAAATTCACATCTCAGTGTGGAAAAATCCAAAGGGCGTGAAATTTTGAGGAACATCACATAACACATACATGAATATCATACTAAAACTTCAAGCAAATGAAAATTCCTAAACAAAGTTTTGGGGATCAGATTACAGGATGAATAAAATTTTAGAGATGCTTAGAACGAGTTTCTTACCTCAAAATAATTCTTCTCAAGCTTTCCTTGAATTCACCCAAAAGAATACTTAATATGTCATCCAAATATTCATAAGAAAATAAGGGGAAGAAGGAGATCAGAAAAAGTGAAGAAAGAGAGGGAATGTTTTTGTGAATTTTTTTTTGAGAAAAGAAGAGATGCGTGAAAATGAGAATGGTATGAAAATAACATTCTCTATAATGTTAATAGATTTTATTTTTTTTAAATATGAGATTCATGTGTATGATAGAGAGCATTAAGGGGAAAGTCAAAAAAATTACTCCACTTACCATATTTCTTAATTTCAAAATAGGAAATCTAATCAAACACACAATCATCTATAAAAATTAAACATTCTATTACCTAAAATAAGGAAAAAGGCCAAAAATATGCTAATCAATCAAAATTAATCATCCAATCATATCTAATCATCCATGCCACAATTTTGGTGATTACCTGCCAATGGCTTATGTCGGCCTACCGATGGCTTACTTTGGCCTGTCGAAGTCGTGAGGTCTGGCCTACCGATTAGGGCTGGTAATTCGTGTTTTGTGTCATGTTCATGCTAACACACTTATAACATGACACAATTAGACTAAACACGAACACGACATGTTTAATAAAAGTGCTTAAAATTCAAACATGAATACGGCCCATCTACAACACGTATAACATGACATGACACGATTAAAATACACCTATTATAAAATTTTTTAAAAATTTTGACTAACAATATTTTAAAAAATAAAGTTCTTTTACTATATATTTTACTACATAAATTTTTTTATTTACAATTTTTATTATAAATTTTTTTTATTTATAATTTTCACTATAAATTTAGTGTCCAAAATGTAACAATAATCACTTATTATTGAATGTTTAAACTGCATTAATTTTAAAGAGCCCAACTTGAACCCAACATATATTGAACCTCTTAATAGCTTCTTCACGCCTGTGCAAAGAAAGAAATCGACTTATATGGACAAGAATGAGAGAGAGGCTCCCATTTTCTTTCGCTGTAGGACTCTTGGGAGGTGGAAGTTTCGAAATCATAAAACTACAATAATTTATTAGAAGCCCTTATTTGACAACAAATATTCATGTAGTAAGGTGGTGAACTGGCGGTGAGAGTGGAACTTTGCATGCCTCATGTGCAAAGTTATGAAATTTTTTTATTTTAAGTTTAAATGTGCTATAAACGGGCTATAAATGTGTTGTATTGATACATTTACTACACATTTAATTAAACGTGTTAAAGCATGTTAAACGTGCTAGCACGAATCCAGCACATTTATTTTCGTGTTATTCATGCCAACCCATTTATGGCCCAATAAATATACGTATATTCTAAACCTGTTTATCTTATGTCGTTTTCGTATCATGTCATTGTGCTGTGTCTAAAATTGCAAGCTCTATTGCCGATGAAATCCATTTGCCTACTGTTCTATGAAAAATAATTCGGCCTGTCGATCTTGAAGGATTGGCTTGCTGAACTATCACATACACTAAAACATAGCAAAACATTAATTGGTTGCTAAATAAGTATCAAGCATACAACGTAAATGGCATGAACACCTTAAGCACACTAATTCTACGTGACCGTCATATAACGCCCGTCTAATTTGATGTAACGGATAATGTTATGATAATGATGACGTTAAATGTTATATTAATGACGATGATAAGTGTTATACTCATGATATGTTATGATATATGATATAATGGTGCTAACCATTTTATTTTAAGTGTTATGACAGGTGACGCTCGTGTGGAACTGATGTGCTCAAATGTTCATGTCATTTATGTTATGTGTTTAATTATATTTTATGGATAATTAAATGTTATGAATGATTTTTGTATTTAAGGACAGATCGGCAGGCCGGATAATTCAGTTCGGCAGGCCGAAATGATTTCCTCAGAACGGCAAGCCGATGGTGTGCCATCGGCAAGCCGGACTTCTGAGATCGGCAGGCCGATGACAGCTGACTAGTAGTCAGTAGAAATTCCACAAAATTGTGATGAGGTGGAATTTATGATATGGATGATCTGTTCAGAATAATTAACATAATTATGGGATGATTTGTTTTATTTTGGTAATGAAACATTTGACTTTTTGGAATTATTTGAGTTAATGGATAAGTTTTCCCGTTTTACGATTTCAAAATATGGTAATTGTGAGAAAATTGATGACTTAGCCCAATCCTTTCCACTCTCTATGCAATTGAGCCATTTTAGTCAGAAATTTTTTTGATAATTATGGAGAGAAGACTTTTTTGTAACGTAATCAAATGATTTTCCTTAATTCCCTTCATTTTCACGTGTAATTGCCTTATTTTCATAAAAGAATTTCTGAAATTAAGATACAAACAATTCCCTCT
>CAMOHE010051382.1:0-17117 GCA_946598075.1 Artocarpus hirsutus
GACTGTGAACTCTGATAATAGTTTTATAGGGGCATTTTTTTGTGCTTCCCTCAAAAGTGAACATTGTGCCTCCTTCCTCCAATAAACTATTGCAGCACATAATGTCATATATCCATAATTTCCGAAAAACTTAAAAGTTGATTCTAAAAATGGTTAGTGTAATTAAAAAAAATGGCGGGAATGCAAAATATTCGGTCTGTTACGCACGTTAAACATCCAAAAGAAATGAAATTTTGAAGAAATCTAGTAGCGAAAAGGCGTGCTCCTGTTTCTATCAGTGAAGGTACCATGTGTTTTGGATTGCTAAGGAGGTCACAACTTTTTCCAATCATGCCATATGCAGCTTCCATTCCAGCCTGTTAAATGGAAGTCTTACTTTTCTGAACTTTCACCAAAATGAAAAAATTTTTCAAGAGATGTTTGGAATGACATAGGTTTGGATTCTGCATACTACACCCAAAGAATTAAGCTATAAAGCTTATATTATTCATCAACATCTACCTTTAATCCATCCTCGTGGAATCCATAACCTGAAAGAAATAAAGCATAGATACTCAAATAGTAAACATGAAACCAATACAAAGTGGTTAAAAATGGGAAATTGCAAAATAAAGGGAAAAAAATCGATGGAAGCGTGCAAGCCTTTGTACTAGTTTCATGATTTTGAAGTATTTGAGTTTCTTTCGAGCAATAAAGCTTACCCTGGTATGCTCCACAAAACCAAATTCCTCTCTTGCCTTGAATGTTTTGAAGCTTGAGTGATGCTTTCGATGCAGCAACAGACGGGACTAGATGGCCAGTTGTCCACTTAAGCAAGGTACGCTTTGGTGGACTTTCTGGATTGAGAGTCACAAGAAATGGGAGACGTGTTTCCCCAAGGTTCTGCATGCTCAAGAGATTTAAAGCTCTACTTAGAACAGCATAAACTACAACAAAGGAAAATCATTTCCTGGGACAACCACATTTCTTGCAAGTACATGAAATATCTCATCAGTACCTAATTTGGTGACTGATTGATGATATCGATCGCACATTGAGCCAGCATATTGGAAGTTGTTATAGTTTCATGATGGATCATATAACTAAAATATAAGTTGTTGAAGGTAAAAAGGTTGGGACAAAACAGTTGTCTCAATTTTACAGAACATACAGAATTTTGATTCGTGAGCACTCATGATGTTCATGATAAAATTTTTTCGCAATGTATATCATTATGAAACCTTTGGTTTTGGTGTGTACTACTCACCTGAAGAACATTGAGCCAGTATGTCAAACATACTTTGTTATCTGTACTTCCGAGAAAATTCCATGCACTCCATGCTGCTGGGTTTTGTGGCATTAAAGTTTTGTCACGATGAAGGAAAATATCGCTGCCAGTAGAGGGTTAAAGCATGACTCTACATGTTGTCTGAATTTAGCTATCAGAGATCACATTTATATTATCTTCTGAGACCTTTATCTGTCCTAAGTAGAATATCAAATAATTCTATTCAAATTAGCTTTTGGTATCCACCATATCCGGTTTTTATCCTTACTAATTTTTACATCAAATTTGGGAGATATGCTTCATCACGTGTTCAAATTCAAACTATCATGTGACAGCATGCGATTGGTTGGAAAAAACTGGCACTCGCCATGATTCATGGTATAAACCTCTTGTTTGTTTTCGAAGTTATGCAACTGTTGTGATTGAAAAGGAGATAGAAGCACTCACCTGTAGACATATTGGAAAGCACCAAGCACTCTGCGCTCGTCTGAAGTAGCTTGTTCTCCAAGTAATCTCAAAGCATCAGGAGCATGGACTGCCAAGATGCATCCGTTATATGGTTTTTTTGAACCATCTTCAGACTGTACTATGCAACCTGCTAATTTTCATGCAAACTTTACAATTAGAAATAAGTCATAATTGATAACCGTGACTAATACTTGATGAATCGAGAAATGACGGAGCTTTTAATCTCGAGTTTTATCACTTACCCTCGTCAGATGTTGAAATCATTTGTACTTTACATTGAGTTCTTATTTGACAACCTCTATTCTCCAGCTCTTCTCTCACCTGAATTTTATCTCAAAATCAAGTACAGTTAAAAAGACTCTTTTTTCATATAACACACGTGCACATTTTCAGAAACTTCGTTGCAAAGCAGCAACAAAACTAATTTATACCTTCTTCACATAGCAATGTGAACGTCCTTTGACAGTGAGCCATTGAGGCCGCCCGAAAAGCTGATCAACCATGAACAAAAAGATACTTAAGAAGCAAGAAATAGACATTAAAGAAAAAGGAAAGAATAGGGTGTTGCATATACCTGAAGGAGATGATGATTGCGACAAAATGAGAGGACGGAGAATGCCGAGAAGCTCATGACACCTTCTGAAGGGCAAGACCAGATTGAACCGCATATCGGAATCTGTGGAGACATTCATAGTTTTATTGCCAAGTTTTGGTAACATTGTTCTTGGCAAGGATGTGACATATAACTCTCAATAATGTTAATGGTCAAAAGTGTTCTCACAAGGTAAGCTTTTTGAAACAGTTCAGAGTAACCACGCGACTTTAGGAACTCTCCCAGTGTTTCATTGCGGTCTATGCCTGGGTTGTTCTCAAGCATCTCAACATAACTGCCAAAGAAAAATAAACAAATAGAACAATGATTTTTTTGAGTCAAATAGGATTATGTTCCCAGATAAAAAGTTGAGAGGTTATTTTATTGAAGTAGTTTCATATTTCAATTATCGAGTGTGACATAGTAATATATATATATATATATATATATATATATTGAAATGAAAGATAATATATTTCGTTTAGTCAGCAGAGTACAATTGTAACTTTTCAAGTAAAATAAAGAAAAAAAAATTAAAATCTTTAAAAAATTAATGGGTGGAAAATTTTTGAACCTTGAGTGTAAACATAATACGACCGTACTACTGTATATAATATGTGTTTCATGTATTATAAGAACTATGTATATCTTGACCATAGTGAGACAACTCGAAACTCTCTCATAAAAAATAAGAGAGTGTCAGTATAGATTATTAACAATTCTACGCGCCAGTTTTAAATGGTCAAATACTAATAGCGGGCCATTTTATAATTTTTCCAAGATAATTAGTGGGCTAATTACCTGATCACATCGTCCTTGAACTTGACAATTTCTCTAAGCATTTGGTAGAAGTAGGGATTGAAGAGGTTCCTCTTTTGAGCAAACAAGCTTGACAAGCCATTTCTACTTCCCCACTCGCATCCTTTTCCATTGTCTAAGCTTACAGAAAACGACATATCTGATGTCTCCATCTCAACTCCAAGGTTCTCAAACAACTCCATATTTGGATATGTTACCTGCCAAATTAACATAACGTTACTAATGCTTATAAATGAAATGTTATACTATATTTTTAAAAGTTATATTTATTTATGTCACACTTAAAAAAGTTAATGTCATATTATAATTTATATTATATGTTAAATTATACCATAAATAAACATGTGTGACAGTTATAAATTCTCTTTTACAAATCTCCTAGATCTTTAAAGGCATGAAAGCCCTTCAAGTAGAACATTCATAATTATTGATATGATTAGAATTAAATTGTAACATTTTTTATTATAAAAATACATATCATGTACCGTCTTTCTAAAATTATTCCTCCAAGAATTCAAATTTAAGGGCCTTAGCCCCATCCTACCCTTACTAACCACTGGGCTAACTCTAGTGGTGTCATTAATTTTTATAAAGTTACCCATATCTTTAACTTGATATAATTATAATACAATTTATTTTTTTGAGGGAATTATAATACAAATTTAACAGTTTAACATTAAACAATACTAATGCATTATTATATTTTCATACTTTATTACAAATCGTCATGTTTTTCATGGCGTTAATCTTGATTCCTTATAAAGTCTACTTTTTCCGATTAATAGAAACAATCCTTTTATTTTCTTTCAAGATATCCTTGGGTCCATGTTTTTTTTAGTATATATACCCATATATATATATATATATATATATATTTCCTTTAAAAAGTTGCTGGCCACACAACCAACCAGAGAAACGTACAATTGATCATCCAAGGCCGACGGCCCCTTCCAAATCCAAGAGTAACATGACAAAGCACCAACAACTAAGCACTTCTCGGCTCTTGTTGGCAAGTCCTACCCCACCCTATCCTCTCATTCAACTTATTTTTCCCACCAACAAAAATAAAAACGTAACATATATAAACTATAAAAGGAGAGTTTAAGAACTTAGCTGAAATTGTGACTTAAAACTATAAATATGAAGGAAATAGCTTGTAAAAGTGCTTTATACTTTATATTATAGTATGTAAGAATTTTATATTATTTACGGTTAGAAGTATGATTGTCAAATGTTCTCAAAATATGTTTTATATGATTTAGTTTTACAAAGTTGGATTTTATTAAGTTTTGCAAAATTATAAGATTTGTTTTCTCCTAATGGGTTCTTTTTTTTTTTTTGGGTACCCAACATAAATTCGTTTTTTTTTTTTTGTTAGAAGCTACACAAGATTCTCGTACTTTTACTAAGAAATTTCCATCTGTATTCGTTTGTCCTTCTCGTTCTAATAATTACCAATCATATGGAAATCGACAAAATTTAGACCACAAAAGGAAATACAAAGATTTGATTATTTTAATTAATGTTTTGACAACACTATTGGTTGCATGGTCCACAATGCGGCAATATACTCTTGTTCAACTAGAAGTTTCTTTTTTTCCTTTTTTTTTTTCCTTCAAGTAATAAGGTTTTGACATGTGATAAGGGATTTTTTATTTTTTATTTTTTATTTTTTAAACAAGATGTGGGCAGTGAATATTGATGGAATACAAACAAAACGGCTTATCCTAAAAGACTGATAATGTTTATCATCAATCTACATAGCTAGGAAAGATAATAAATTATGTATTTTAATAGTTCTCTACTCATCCAAAAGACTTCTAAAAACTTTGAACCAAAGTTAAAAAAAAAGAAGAAGAAGAAGAAAAAAACACAACATAATAATGGAGCAATATATTCTTTTTCCCCTATAAAACGGTATTGTTGAGAACATGCAATCAAATCCCAACTTTGGAGCAAAAGTAGTTATATAAGTGATATTGAAGAAGGCCTATTCAACTCAACTCCACCGGATGAAGCAGGCATCCCCCGCGTGTTGCCGGCCCGATTTGTGCCGAATGTTGCTTAACTAATTATGACAGATTAAATATTCATTTTCTGATAGTCAATGATAATCTAAACGTAAAAAATTAAGAGTCTCTTTGTTTTGTGTAACTTTTTAACTCAATAGATTTAAATTTAAATTTGAGTATCGAGAATACTTTGGATACGTATTTGTTTTTTGCAAAATCTGAATCTTTTGAGTATCAAGAATATAAGTTTTTAGAGTTCTGATCCCTTAAATTTTTGATACTCAGATATCTTTGTTACAGTAAAAGCTGAAATTCTCTCTCTTATTTGAGAAAAAAAAATCATAACTTCTTCATTTGATATCCAAATGAGATGATTCTTTTTTCATTATGCTCCTAATGAAAAGAGGAAAAATTAAGATCTATTTTGCATACTTTTTAAGATTATTAACGTTAAGATTTTATTAAATTTATTAATAAATAAAAAATTATTTTTACTTCCTCTCTAAATACAAATTTCAATTTTAATTTATACTCAGATTAAAACTTAAATGTATATCCAAACTTTAATTTGAATAACAATTCAAATTATTAACTCAAATCTTACTTTAAACCACATAACTTAAATCAAAATAACTAATTCAAATCTACGTTACTTCCATTTCTTCTCCAATCGCAGGGAGCAAGAGGGCTTCGAACACACAAAATTACAGAGCCTTCTTAATACCATTTATCCATTAAGGTATAATCTTTTTTCAGATACTTTTAACTAATTAATTATATTTCGATTCAATGTGTGACAATGACATAAGGAAAAAGATCTAAGCCAAACTCTTTCTATTATTAAAAAAAATTGACATTTCATTGCTCATGTCCAAAAGTTCAATTTATTTGTGTATTGAGTATCTTTAAATCCCAAGATTCTCTTTCTTAATTTTTGCACTTATGAGACTTAATAGTACAATATTTCTACGGATAACCCTTAATGCCCCATCTCTTTTAAGACCGGAGCCTTTTATCATGACTTCTGTTAGTGGTGTGAAAGAAGGCCACGTACCCGATTGAAGACCATGAAACCAAGGTCCAAATCAATGCCATCAAAAGTGACGGTATTGGCATGACCGCCCAAATAGTGTTCCTTCTCATAGAGAACCACTTCGACGTCGTTTTTGGCCAGAGTATAGGCTGAGACCAGTCCGCTAATCCCAGCTCCAATCACAGCCACTCTCATCTTCATTCTTATTTTATATGATATGATTTCCTCAGCTTTTATTCACTCAATTCTTCTGCATTAACGGAGCTTTTTTTTTTTTTTTTCCTGGTGAAAATAAGATATAAAAGAAAGAAAATTTGGTCAAGAATATGAAAAGAATGAGAGAAAGAAAGAAAGAAAGAAAACCCCAGAATCAATACTTTATTTGCACTAACAGAAGTCATGATAAAAGGCTCCGGTCTTAAAAGAGATGGGGCATTAAGGGCTATCCGTAGAAATATTGTACTATTAAGTCTCATAAGTGCAAAAATTAAGAAAGAGAATCTTGGGATTTAAAGATACTCAATACACAAATAAATTGAACTTTTGGACATGAGCAATGAAATGTCAATTTTTTTTAATAATAGAAAGAGTTTGGCTTAGATCTTTTTCCTTATGTCATTGTCACACATTGAATCGAAATATAATTAATTAGTTAAAAGTATCTGAAAAAAGATTATACCTTAATGGATAAATGGTATTAAGAAGGCTCTGTAATTTTCTGTGTTTGAAGCCCTCTTGCTCCCTGCGCTTGGAGAAGAAATGGAAGTAATGTAGATGTGTTTGGATGAAAGGAAAAACAGAAGGGAAAAAAAAAAATCAGAAAAAACCCACAATTTTCTTTATCTCTCTCTTTTTTCTATTGCTCTGAACAATGGAAAGATAAGCTAGCTATAAAGATGAATTACTTGAATATATATAGTCCATTCACATATGGTTCATACCATTCACGTTATAAACATTAATGCATATGTAAATTGCACTTTGGCCCTCCTCTTTTTCTGAAATTATACTTTGGTTCTCCAACTTTAAATAAAAAGTATTAAAGAACGAGGACGCTAATAATTAAGCAATCATATATTTCTAAGTAGCAATAGGATATGTATTGGCTGAAACATAGATGCGTTAAGCAAAAATAAAAAAGGTGAGATTTTTAGTATTTCTCTCATAAAAAAATATTTGTCTGCTTAAATTTCAATCTATAGTGGTCATGATTTTCGTTTAACTGACATCACAATTTGATTTTAATTCCCTGATTAATCAATTCTTTTTTTGGGTTAATTAAACATATATTAATGCATTTGGAAAATGAATTCAAACATTGAACCATAAACCATGTCAAGCTATTACAGTGTAAAGTAAAATATATTATAGTGTAAAGTTTTTATATGCTATAGTGTTAAGTTTAAACTCATTTGTTAAACACCTAGGGTGTTTGAGAAGTATACTTACAACTGAAACCTTTGAACTGAAAACTGTAACATACGATAACTTTATAGTATAGCTCATTTTTTTTATTACTATAACATGTAAGAGTTTTATACGATAGAAACCAAAAATTTTAGTAAGAGCTGATTTTGTCAAACACTATATTGGTTAGATGAGGAAGTTTTTAGACGGGTTGAATTGACATCAACAATTGATCCGTTGCATCATATATCGATTAGAAGATTAAATACGTCATATCAAACCAAGGCATCTTTAAAGAGTACTTAACTATGTATTTCTTGTACATCTTGCTTGCCGAGTTACATGTTATTTAGCAAAAGCAATAACATAGACTTTTTTCACTATAATGAATTGGCTGTACATGTACTGATTCCAGTATTCTATGATTGTAATTTTGTTTTACTTCTATATAAAAACACATCTTTAACAAAAAAAAACGATAATATCTAAGAATTTTAAGGCAATCATGATATATTTCCTAAAAGATTTAGTTTCTTAATTTACTAGCGCAGAGGAAATCATTGTCTGGATGAACCCTTGGATTTTAATTTATAAAGTTTGTTAAAAGGTGTCTGTAGACAGCGGTACCAAAATACTGGCCTTAATTAGACAGTTACACACGCAGCCTAATAGAACATTTGAGAAGTATGGCTTAGACTAATTTTAGTTTAAAAAATTATAGCACGTAAAAATTTTATACTGTAACACACTATAAATTGCCTTTTTGCCTGCCCACGGGCCAAATAGTTGCTTAACCAGAATTTAGTGCTTCATGAAAAAAAATGCTCTGCATATAATTTTTTTTTTTTAAGCAACTGTCATTGATGTCGAGGACGATAAGATATGGACATGTTCCCATCATAAAGCCTCTAAAATTTTCTCTTTTTTTTTTTTTGTTTTTGAATTTGGAAAGGAAGAATTTAAACTTTATACTTTATAATAGAATCACGTATAGACTTGTTAGGCTCTGCCTGAAACAATCAAAATTTTACTTTCTTATACGTGGTAGAAAATCTTTTAATGGACGTACTATGAACAAGAGTAAAGATGAAGGCCAAATGCCAACTAATGCAAGTGTAGTAGGTAAAAGTAGGGTGGGTTAGGTGGAGATCTCAGCATCGAATCCTGAGAACAACTATATATATATTAAAGATTTTATTAAACAGGGACATAGTTATATATTTTAATAATTAAAAGAGGTTATATTTATAATATTCTTATAATATAACAGTACACTGAAATATTTTGTTATTATTGGTAGGTTACGTGGAGATCTCAGCATCGAATCCTGAGAACAACTATATATATTAAAGATTTTATTAAATAGAGACGTTAGTTATATATTTCAATAATTAAAAGAGGTTATATTTATAATATTCTTATAATATACGAGTACACTGAAATATTTTGTTATTATTGAGTGCATGGCTGGAGGTGCAATTATATATATATATTTTTTTGTAAAATGTGAACATAGCTAATTTTTTAAGAAAAAATTAGGGTAAAAATTAAAATTTTAAAAGTTAAGTGGAGCGTATGCCTCCACTTGCAACAATGTGGCGCCTGTAACACGCATGTTAAATTATTAGGTTATGATTAAAAGTGTTCAAGGATTGGATTTTGTATATTTGTGAAAATCCAATTCACAATCTGATTTAAAATCCTTCGGATTAAAAAAAATCCCAATCTATTACCATTTAGATTTAGCGAATTAGATTTCACTTATTCGTGGATCGAGTTAGGAGCTTTAAAAATAAAAATATTGAAGGTCAATTAAAAATAAGAATATTGAAGGTCAATTTTTAACATTGAAAATTGAAACAAACTTACCATATGATATAAAATAACACGATAAAACTAAAATTTATTACAACGTATTCAATTAAGACAAATTTATTTTAATAAAACTAAAAATCAAGTCTTCTTAAAATAGAAAAAAAAAAGAAAAACTTAAAATAAAGTCATGTTCATTTATCGATAGTACTTAGATATTCAAAAAGCAATTTGACTTCAATCACTTTTAAATCTAAAATAAGACATGACTTCTCTGCAAAAAGGGGGAAGTAACAAATTAGTTAATTTACTATTTCTAAATGGTTGGGCTTTTTAAACACGAACATCAAATTGTTTGGAAAAATACATTGGAAAGTTTTTTTTTCCTCCTAAGATATATTAAAAGAGTATATATAGACTCACTATTTTCTTTTTGGTAGCCCAATTCGCACCGTTTTGGCGCTGTTTTTTTTTTTTTTTTAGTTTTCCCCTTTTATATTTTGTGTGTTTCTTTCTTTATTTTGATTTTTTCCCCTCTCCCCTTTCTTTACTTTGCTTATTTTTTGTTTCATTTATTTACCATAGTCTATTTTTTAAATATATATATATATATAATTGTATCACTGTCAAAATCTTATTTTTTTCGTTAAGAGTATATTTTTGAATCTATTTGTTCTTTACCATTTTATCCCTCATAAAACCTTATGTAACGTCCCTAAGTAGGGGTTAATAATATTTACTAAATATAAATAAATTTTACGATATCATTTCAAATCATTTAAATCAGTGCCCAGAGTCTTTAGAATAAAACAAAGCTAGAATATTTTTACATACCAATCCATAGTTTTAGTGTAGTACTAATTATTAAAATACAATTATCATTATAATATAGTTCCCAGTCCATAGATAATTAAACATAGCCAACACTACAGTTTAAAAGTCATGAGCAAGTGAAATATATATAAAGCTAAAAGAAACTCCGATACTTCATAGGCAGCAATATCGTCTACTCCCTAAAGGGCGTAATTGACAACTCAAAGTTAATGATCCAAGAGTTGTCCGGTGAGGGGCCTTACCAAAATGTTTCATGTACAGTGTGTTCTAGCACTTTAGACCTAAGGGAGCACTGACCGCTCCCCCTATTTACCTTTAAGGTATATGTGCCTAAGAACGTAACCGCCGTCCTCTTCACGTCTTACCATCTTCTCATATTCTTATTGATATGTATAGAGTTTGTATTATCTAACTATACTTCTCAAAATTTTATTAAGACATGTCAAAACACTTTCCCTCGTTGTATATTACGTGACAAGTCTTGAGTATTGTGTTTTTAAGTGATATACATATAATGTTTACAAAATAATACATAAATTATCTTGCAAAACAAATAGCCAATTTTAATTAAATAAAACCTTACAAAAGTTGAGTAATGAAATCCTTACCTCTTTAGTAAACAATCTACTAATAACCTCTACCTTGCCACCAACACCACCAATTACTTCAACCATCTTATGTCATATATGGTTAGAAATTATCCTAACAATTTCATCTTTCAAATTATTATCATGTCAATTTATTTATTAGCGTGCCTCATAAATAAGAAGAAGAAGATGAAGAGAAAGGGGGAAAAAGACAGAAGAGAAAATTTAAAGAAAATAAGGTAGCATTTGATGTTGTTTTTCTCTGAGCAGATAGCAAAAATCAAAAGAGAAGGTGGATAAATCTTCCACCAAAGATTTTGGGCAAAAAATGCCAGATGTAGAAAAATTTTGAGCATTTTTGTAAAAAAGTAGAAGTTCAAGGCATTTTTGTAATTATGTTGAATAAGTGCAGAAAAATTTTGGAAACATTAAAAATAAGTAGAATAAATATTATGGGATAAATTTTGATACAACAAATTTTTACAAAATTTGTATAGGCACACTAATATTTAAATTTGGAACAATCACACCTGTTAAAAAACAAATGTTACACCCTAATTTGTACTCTATCTATGTTATAGTTTGACTTCTTTAAAAAGAATAAAATCAATTTACTAACTGAGGGATCAAAATGGTTTGTTTCATAAATATCAATATAGTTAGACCTAAGAAAGTGAATGTCAACTTTTAAAATAAAACAAATTCATATCTTTAGAGGTAATTTGTATAGATAGCTCTTTTTTTTTTTGAAAATTTGTACATAAAATTTTACTTATATTCATTCTTTTTATATATAATCCACGTTATAAAATCTTTAATTACAACTTAATACATGCATCACATATATCTTAACTAGTTTTTAGAAAAAGGAAAAGTTTTATTTAATCATATATATTATTTAAATTATAAATAAATGTTGTTGATGACCTTGAGCAGCTCAACACCGTGTGTGGCTGCACACGGTAGTTGGACTACCTTTCCGACTTCTGGATAGGTTGCTCTATTCGGACTTACAAGACAAGGGTAAGTCTTGGAATGAAGGGGAAACTATGTGGTGCTTGCCAAGAACACTCCAATATTCAAGTCAGGTACCTGATCAAGATGAGCTAGGTGGAGAGAGCCATTGTTTAGAAAAGAGAGTCTACTTACATTTGGGGTGGAGCTATTGCTCCTATTTATAGTGTTTGATGTGGATCGGGTATGAGGTAGGTTTATCCTGTGACCTAGGTAGGCAGCTATAAGAAGTTTGAGTGGCTAGCAAAAAGTGTCATGATCTCTAGATATAGAGGATTACCCATCGAAGGGATGAGACAGTGGCACGTGGTAGTCTTTGGGGTGTTTCTCACCCCTATTCGCAGAAGTGTGATCATGCCTAGAGGGGGCTGGCTTGGTTGGCCATCTGTCAGGTTACCAACCTTGCAACAAGCGTTTCCTACTCAATGGTGCGCCTGGTCGGCATGGATAGTCACTACCAATGAGGACGGTGAAATTGACTGTTTGTGGGAAGAGGGCTGGCTGGCATGTATCCCAGATTGTTGCTCGACAAAGTGATCGAAGAGCGCCCCCAACAAATATACACACACACACACGAGGTTTTGGAGTGACAGATTTGATAGATTGAGAATTGCTTAATCACTAATCTAATCCAAAACCTTTAAATTGGAATTTTTTTTTAATTCGTTACCAATCTAAAACTCTTCCTAACCCAATCTAAAACCTTCGAATTAGATTGAATGAAATTCATGGATTAGAAAATTTCGTAAATATCCCTGGTTATGATTAAATCACATTGAAAAGAATATAAAAACCTAACAAAATTTTATCACCCTTCAAAACCACGCTTATCAAAGAATTCTCTTTTTCTTTCTTTTATCTTTTCCAAAGTTGAAAACAACAATGGTAACAAGGTAGGTAGCTGTCTTCTCAGTTGCAACTTCGCGAGAAACCTGTCCAATGATAGTTTTCTAACAAGATTATGCCATGAAACATGTGATTGATAGATGTTCACATGCTTTGATTGCTTAGATAATGACCGTTTACTCTACAAACGTGGTTCAATTGTCATGCACAATGTTCACTACATTCATTATTGCCTCAATACCTTTCCTTTCATAGTTTAATGTTAATTATGAGAAAAAAAAAAAAAAAAGCAATAAATTTGACTTTCCTTTTAATTTTTGCACTTGGTCAGTGATTTGTCTAATGTCTAGGACAAACTTTTATCTTTTCTCTTGCTTCGGTGATATTTTATATTCTTTAATGAATTTTAAAACCATTTTTTTCATTTATATATACATTATTACGTCAGTTTTTTTTGGTTGTTTTCCTGTCATCTTGTTCTTTGCCTCTTTAGTTGTCGTTTCTGTCTGTCCTGCCGCATTCAAGTCTATTGTCGCTTTCGTTTTGCCCGTCCTTTTTCTTTTAGTTTTTCTCGTCGTTTGAATATTTAACACGTGGTCTGCCGTTTGCCACGTTTGTATGTTGTTCTGCCGTTTTTCGTTGTTGTATTTATTTATTTTTTTAATAGTGGCTTTCATCTATAGACGCCGTTATCCAGGTATTTTCCCTATTTATTGTTGTTATTCTTTCAATTTGTTTTATTGTTTGTGCTTCTATATCTTCAAATTGTCTTGTTCACTGGTATTTTCATCTTTTTCTATTTCTTTGTCGTTACCTTTTAGTGTCCTTTCCAGTTTTATGTCGTTTGGTCGAGTAATTATTTACATGTTGTTTGCCACTTTCATTGTCATTTTGATCTATTTATGTCGTTTAATTATATTGTCCTTTTCATGATCCTTGTTTTATCTTATTCCAATTTCTTCTTGTTCCGTTCTCGTAGGGGTGTTTGCGGGTGCTTTACGTTGGGTTTTTTCCTAAATTATCAACCAAATTAAAAATAAATTTTATTTTAAGGTTGTTTGATTGTTTGAACAGTTTGGTTTAAGTAGTTTGTGCTTAAGGTTAAACTTTTTTTTTAATATTTAACAAAAATTATAAATATCTAAACGTTTACACTTCAAAGTTTTAAGACAAACCAAAAACCAAACTAAAAAGTTACAATAATATAAATCAAAATTCACCAATAACTAAACAAAAAAGACAAAAATACAACTAAATAATATAAGACAATGCGATTAAATTTTAAGCTTGAATTAAAGCTTTCAGTTGGTGTCAATAAACCTCTCTTTTGTAACAACCCTACTTATATAGCCGTTACTTAATTACTTTAACATACATTTACTTAGATTGCTTAATTTTGTGGAACAATTTTTTTTATAACTATCTTTTTAAAATTTTTTTTATAACTATCTTTTTAAAAATTTACTTGATAATTAATTAGTTTTAATTTAAAACTATTTTTACTTTTTGTTGCAACAGAAATAGTAATATAATATAGAGGTTTGACAGTTATCTAAAATATATCCAATACTAGAGTCATATAGTTATACATATAATCAAAAGAGTCATAATTATCAAAAGCTATGTGCGAAAAATAAAGCACGTGGTATCTATTTCCTTTGACTCCACTCTAATCGTCGGCTTAGAGCTGGTAATTTCATACACAGCACGATGACATGAGACGAAAATGACACGAGATAAATAGGTTTGAACCGCACGTATATTAAATAGGCCATAAATGGGTTGGCATAAATAAGATGAAAATAAACGTGTTGGATTCGTGTTAGCACGTTTAACATGCTTTAACACGTTTATAGCACGTTTAAACTTAAAATAAAAAAATTTCAAATTTTAGAGGTTGCAAGGAATCTAACCTCGCTCCCAAGGGAGATTATACCGCCAGCCCATGTGGCGTCCGACGCAGGCCCCACCTCAAGCCTCCATAGGACCCACCTTACGGGACCCTCGGACTTGTGGCTCTTGTTGGTAAATCGTTCCTGTGCCGCCCACTCATCCATACTGTCCCTTCTAGGGCCCTCTAGCCCCTCAGGGTTTTTCTTTCGCGTCCATCGGGTTCGAACCTCAAACCTCCCTTAAGAGGTTCTTATTTTCATCTCGAGTACCAATTGGTACTCGAGTAGCTCAATTGGTACTCGAGAAGGAAATAAGAACCTCTTAAGGGAGGTTTGAGGTTCGAATCCGAGGGACGCGAAAGAAAAACCCTAAGGGGCCAGAGAGCCCCAGAGGGGACAGTACGGATGAGTGGGCGACACGAGAATGGTTCACCAATAAGAGCCACAAGTCTGAGGGCCCCGCAAGGTGGGTCATATGGAGGCTTGAGGTGGGGCCCACGTCAGACGCCATAATATAAAACGCGCGTTTTAGCTCAATTAGTACTCGAGATTGAAATAAGAACCTCTTAAGGGAGGTTTGAGGTTCGAACCCGAGAGACGCGAAAGAAAAACCCTGAGGGGCCAGAGGGCCCTAGAGGGGACAGTACGGATGAGTGGGCGGCATGGGAACGGTTCAACAATAAGAGCCACAAGTCTGAGGGCTTCGCAAAGTGGGTCATATGGAGGCTTGAGGTGGGGCCCACGCCGGACGCCACAGCCCACCACCCAAGTGAGTCTATATATGTTTTTCATTAACAAAGGGCTTCTCATATATTTATTATGGTTTTAAAGTTTTGAAACAAGAAAAAAAATTTCAAGTTTTAGAGGTTGCAAGGAATTGAACCTCGCTCCCAAGGGGGATTGGGCCGCCAGCCCACCACCAAGGTGATTCTATCTTTTTCATTAAAGAAGGGCTTTTCATATATTTTTTATGGTTTTAAAGTTTTGCAACAAAAGTCCCATATCAAAAGCAAAGAAACACTTTCTCCCCTTTTTCCTCTATATAAAAGCTGCCCATTCCCCTTTCTTTAAAGGCGTTGGTTGTAATGACCGAGAAAAATCCTAAAATTAAATAATGTAATTTATGTATTTAAATCAAGGATTTTCGTTGAAACATTATGTATGCATTTTGTGAGTAAAGAATTTACGGAATTAATATATGAATATTCTAAAAATTCTATAATGGATTCTATAGTTAAGTTAATTAACTACCGAAATTCAATAAATGAATTGATAAATTCAACCGTTACTAAGACGGAAGAATCTATCTATAAAGGACTTAATAAATTCGGTCATGAGAATTTTTAGGTACAATATTAAGTTAGCAGTATATCGAGAAATACTTTAACGCAAATTAAATCCTTAATTGCCAAACTAGTCAAAAATGGAGCTACGTGAGTAGCCGTAATGACAGAAAATACTATGTAAACTCTGATAGTGATACTATTAAAAACTATGTTATTATAGAGTTTAAATATTGAAAAAGTCACATTTAGATTTTTATTAAGTTTAAAAATAAATTTTTAGACTTAATGTAGTCAGAAATCGCTATGCGAATAAACTTTGCCGATATCAGTTCCTTTTGTGATTAGCACGTCACAGTATTTGAAAAAAAATAAGAGAGGACTAATCAAATAATAAAAAATTCCTATAAGCTATGTTAATTATTACTGGCAGTATAAAATTTACTTGCTTAAACCTTTCTTACAAGAAAGGCCAAGGTACCCTTGATTTAACTATACACAATGATGGTTGTCCTTCACACTTGATGAAAGCCAACCTAACACTCCACCATCACAAATTAATACGCCGCTTCAAAAGGGGGAAGATTAGTCATTTTTTTTCTTTATTTGTCAAAAGCTACTTATGAAGTCAATGTCTATAAATAATGAGCCCTTTCTTTTCACACTTCCCTTCTTTCTTCCATCCACACCCGTGCATTCCAATAGAAAAAAAAAAAAAAAATTGCTTTGTCTTCACTTGCCTCCACTTGTCCCACCAAGTAAGTTTATTCCCATTTACTTTCCTTTCTTTTCTCCACTTCCACCGAAGCTACTAAGAGAAGGAAAAAGCCAAAATAATTTTCCCATTTCTCATTTCCATGGTTTCCATCAAAATGAAGAAAAAAACAAGAGAGTTTCCACTTGTTTCCAACTTTCTTCCACCGTGTGACAAGTCCTAAGAAATAGAAGTGCTCCCATTTTCTTCACTTCCACCGATTTCCCAAGCTCAAGAAAGAAAAAAAAAAAAAAAAAGAAAGAGAGAGAGTAGAAAAAAAGGAGGTGGTGAGGAACATTGTCCAAGGTATTATCTACATCATTTCTTTTTTTTTTTTTTCTAAACAAAGAAAAGAAAAAAATATTGCTTAAATAGCATTTAAGTTATAGCCAAGACAAGTTAGATTTTTACATGATAAAGTTATGATTTAGTGTTGGTTCAAGAAGAGAAAAAGAGAGGAGATAGAAGTTTTAAGATCAAACAACCAAGAATAGTCA